>CAACVS010000081.1:156002-276578 GCA_900660405.1 Pseudo-nitzschia multistriata
CAACAACAACAACAACAACAACAACAACGCCTAAGGAAACCAACCATGGTTCCCTGTTGTATCTTTCACCATGGAGATCCATCCTGCCATGCTGCTGTGAGTAAATTGTTGGTTGATATATTGTTATGATTGGTGATGCATTGTATCTTATTGTATTGATTGTTGCCGGATCATATTGTCCTATCAATTGCAATATCATCATGTTGATTTGCCTACAATTGACTGAACTCAATTCTTTGCAACTGACCACAGTGACAATTGACCATGGGATTCACCCTCAAAACAAGCCATTTGCATCTGGTGACACCTCTCCCCTACATGAAAGTATCCTTCTAGAAGGCAATTTATTTCACATGGAACCTTGTTGGTAGTTGCTGCCGGCATCCTCATGAAGACTGAAAAGATCTGGTTGTGTCCTATGGTAGTGGACTGATAGTTGTACAAGTTGATGAGGAGGTTCGTGATGATCTTCCTCTCTCCAAGCTCTTTYAAACTCTTTCAAGACTGTAGGGTCTTTGATCCTTGGGAACTGTCCCTGGATCCTCCTCATCCCCCATTTGGACATCTGTCTGGGGGATGTGGCATCCCTGTTCAACAAGATGAGATTATCCTTGTCAGGATCCCTCTGTGAGCTCTTGATGAGGCTATGTCGATAATCCTTTAGTGCAAAGGCTGAATCCACAACAGCCTTTCTCCATTGCACATGTCCTGGATCTCCTCAATCCTTTGATAGACGCTGTGGTCAGCAATAGCAATGTGATGCCAGGCCCCTGGGGAGTTGTACATTGCAATCCTTTTCCTTCCATCTGGGGCAAATGCTAACACACTAATAAGAATAAAGGTGTTCTCCTTCCAGGCATGGTAGAATGCTCTTTGTTTGTACCAGTCCTGCGAGAATGCAACTTTTGAGTCCATCTGCAGCACCCCAAACTTGATGTTTTCAAAGCCTTGGGTACTTCCTTCCAATTGCTTCAACATTACCATCCACTTCTTGCTCAGTTGGAACACTGACCATGGCATACGAGTATTTGTGAATAGGAACAAGAATCACTCTCCTTGAAAACTTGAGCCACTTGTACATCACTGTGGATGTCAAGCCAAAGGCCATGGCCATCAACCTTGCAACAGATCCTCTTGTCCTCTATCAATAAAAGACCAGCCCAATCGCACAGACTKCATCAATCTCTCTCCTCTTCCCCTTGGGCTTTCTACTGGGGTAACAAGCACATCCACAAGCTCCCTCAAGACCTTGCGGTCTACACCACAACAGTTGAGTAGTACTTGATCAAGCCCTGAGTGGAAGAGATGGTGGAAGGGAGATTGAGCATATCTAAGGATTGCAATGACTAAACATTTTCAGTCTAAGGAGCAGGTGCGCCTTAAGAGAGTCACTGGGCGCCAAACTGAAAATTTTGACCTTTAACAGAACAAGGATTTCTTTACTTCCTCTCTGGAGAACAGAACACATGCAACACTAGAAGTAGAAGAAGGCTAACCATGATTGGATTGGCTGGCATGTGCGGCCCTCTACTTAATAGTTCTATTATGAGTATCAGTATGCTTCTGTTATGGAGGATACACAAGCTTTCTGGGAGAGGGGAGGAGCGCTGGTGCTGTCTTCTTGAGAGGGAGGAAGACCACAAAGTCCTGTATGTGATATGCATTGATTGCATTGGGACTGGTCATTAAAAAGGAGAAACACTAGTTTGAACAACTCCTCTTCCTCCTCTGTGTCCACCATGGTTCCAGCTCCAGCTCCAGGAACTGCAGTGGCTCCAAGACCTAGTACTGCACAAGAAAGAGGAGGAGGGAGCAGCTGTACCTATAATTACAGCCTTAGGGAGACCATGTCCATGCTGAAGACCCTGAGGTTGATCCTTCCTATTGGATCACCACATCAGAACTAGTGGTTGTGAACACCATGAAGAAAACTAGAATACTGGAAGAGAAAAGAATTCCATCACTAGGAAGTACTTGACCCTCCACAGAAATTAATTCCTACTGKGAATCCAAACACAACTCCCATCATCAAGTTTGTAGAGGTGATCAAGCATTTGATTGTTGTGAAGGCCAACTTTGGAGATGGAGAGGAGGAATTTGATTTGGAAGAATGATACAAGATTAGTGAGGATAACACCACTTTTGAGAACAACAAAAGTCCTCCTCCTCTTCAACAGCCTTCACAACTTACTCAAGAAATGCCAATGCCAACTCAGCTCACTCAGTTTGAGCTTGAGATGCTGACTCAGCTTGAGACACCAACTCAGATAGTGCTGACCTCTCAGCAGCTTACTCAAACATCCACTTAAACCTCCACTCAAGCATTGGCTCAAGCATCCACCMAATGATCCACTGAAGCATCCACTCAAAGTGTTGTTGTTGACTCAAGCCTTGTTTTCCACTCTCGCTGTTCCTCAGAGTACTCCATGCCCATGTCCTCAAGCCAAGAAATCATACTCAAGATCCTCATCAAGTAGTAACAGCAGCAACATGGACTTTGCATCCATATTTCTGATGTCCATGCAACAGCATCAGCAAGCCATGACAGAAATCAAAGACATGCTTTTTCTGCTTGACAGCACTTATCTCCCTCCTGCTGCTCATCATAAGAAGAGGAGGAGGAGAAAGCACGAGGACTCCTCCCCCTCCTCTCATTTGGAAAAGGATTTGGAATAAGAATCCCATGGATATTTACTAATTAAAATTAAGATTACTAAATTTGTTTGCTGTTTGCTGTTTGCTGTTTGCTGTTTGCTGTTTGCTGTTTGCTGTTTGCTGTTTGCTGTTTGCTGTTTGCTGTTTGCTGTTTGCTGCTTGCTGCTTGCTGCTTGCTGCTTGCTGCTTGCTGNTGCTGCTTGCTGCTTGCTGCTTGCTGCTTGCTGCTTGCTGCTTGCTGCTTGCTGCTTGCTGCTTGCTGCTTGCTGCTTGCTGCTTGCTGCTTGCTCCCTCCTGTTTGATTTTGTTTGGTTTGTGATTTATGAGTACTATCACCAAGCAGTACAGGATACTGTACTGCTGGAATATTGATCAAGACCCTGCTACACAATATTATGTGTTTTTGGAATCAATCTGTTGGTTCCCTCTCAACAAGGGAGCATGCTGGCAATTGTGGTGGAATTTCTTCCATGTGATAAGTATCCCAAAATATACATTGATGGATATTCATGCAAAATTGCTTCCATGTGCAAAGCATTCCCTCTCTGTTAGTAGTCCCACCCAGTTTTTTGTGGGAAGGTATGCAAGAAAACTGGTAACTAGAAATAACACAGCAATATTGGACAAGGAGCTCAAATAACATGGCATATTTCATGGGTTCCTTTTTCAGGATCCTATTTTGGTTTATCCTTTGCAATATCAACTGGAATACATTCTACAAACTGTAATTGCTACTATTTATCTTCCATTTTGACCATGGGGATTGCCAACAATCAACACTCTGGTCCTCTGCTTTCAAGCAAGCTTGCAACAATCAATGCTCTTGCTTGTCCTCTGCTCTTGTTGTCCAGTGCAAGCCTCTCCTTCATTCTTGGGAATTGCCCTTGAATCATTCTCATGCCCCATTTAGGCAACTGCTGGATAGTTGTTGCTTACCTGTTAATTACTATGACAGCCTGGGTGTTTTCTGCCATAGTATCAAAGGTATCCAGATCATTTTGCTGGCTCCAAATAAGATAGTAGTCTGTTCTGTTGACCTTAAATCTGGAATCTACAACAACTCTAACCTGTTCTTGTTATATATGGCTTCCATTTTGTCATGATATATGCCATACTTGGCCATGGTACTGCCATGCCAAGTCCCAGGGCAGTTATATGTGGTCATATGGATTCTTCCATCTGGTGCAAAGACAAGGATGCTATTAATGTATGTATTAGCACTGACCCACGAGTTGTAGTACATGCTTTGAATGTCCTAGTTGGTAGAGTGCTGAAGCTTGACTTTGAGGCTGTCAGCTGCATCCCATACCCTTCTTTTTCTTCCAAGGGCAGGATACTTTGTTCCAATTGCTTCCACACATGCATCCACTTCTTCATTGCAGGCAATACATAAAGAATAATTCTCCTGGAATATTTCAACAATTTATAGAGGGGTGTTGAAGGAAGTCTAAACACCATAGACAAGGTCCTAGCTGCTGATCCGCAAGTTCTGAACCAAGTCAAGACTAATGCAAGTTTGATGGTGGCAGTGATTGCCATCTTATTGCCCTTTGGTTTGCCTTTCTTAGTGAATAAATGGGGTCTGATCTTCGGGGTCTTTTTGTCCACCGTGTATCTATCAAAAATTGGCTCAAAGAGGGAAAGAAGGTGTCTAAAGACTCTATGGCTGGTCAACACCACAGCAGTTTCGAAGAGCCTGATCATCACTGCTACCAATCAAATACATGAATGGCAATTCATTCATCATGATGAGTGCAGTTTTTGGCATCCTTCTATCCCTCTGACGCCTGTCCTATGTGGAGAGCCTCTGGTGTGTCTTCTTGTGTCCTCCTCCTCCTTGTCTTCAAGGGAAGCTGCCCACACAATTCAAACATTTTGCTGTGAGGGAGGAATAGATAGGCAAATAGTGAGGATAGAGACTGTTTGGGACATTGTCATCAATATGTATTGTGGTCAATAGTAGCCAAATAAGTGAGGGGTGGTGAAAGGGACTGTTTCTTCAGAGGAGGGGCTTGTTTTGTGAACATCTGACTATTCCTGCCACAAGGAATCTTGTGGCCAAATGCTATGGGATTACAAATTCCAAAAAGAGGGGAGATATGTACTTTCAGCCCACCGGGTGGTGCTGTGTCTTTTAGTACCACCAAAACATACATGGATATATGWATGTAAGAATGTCCCATAACTTTGGAAGTACTATGATTTATGATTTCTGTACATATTTAGTAGTTTTCACATGTCAAATGAATGGAGAAAATACATCCTCTGTTGCATTTTAGCATCTTGTGAAACTCAGTATCAAAACTTCAGATGAATATTCTCACAGTATTATGCAGAAAATAGCAACAAAGTAGAACAATTTTCTCTTCTACACCATGACCTTTTTCTTCTTCTAGTGACAATAGTAAGGAAGAAGAAGAAGCTCAATTCACAACTAGCAAAGAACAAGAAGAGCACCAGCACCATAAGCAGTATCCACAACACCATTTCTTCAACCACTTCTCACATACATAGTAATGTATAGTAGTATGTACTACCAATACAAACAATCCCTCAGAATTCCATTCCATTGAACAACATGTCATCATTGTCAACAACAACATTTTCTCACTGTCAAAACCATCTTGAAAACATAAATCCCAGAAGTAAGTAGTGCAACCACTACAATCATTGACATTTTCAAATACCAGTACACCACCAGACACACACACCAAGACATTGAAGAACCAACAATCAAATTCAAATCCCACATGATGTAAATATGTTGCTGCTGGATGTCCTCAATAAATACTACTATGTCACAAAAAGTGACCCCAACAACCTATCACATGATATAGCAACCCTTGTTTTCAGAATACACACCTAAATATTTTTTGTGTACCTGACACATTGTGTTCACACCAAGCTGGTTCTGTGTCCACCAACAGTAGCAACCACAATAGGTTACAAACAGGCACAAGAAAGATGTAATGGGTTGTGCACAGTTGTGATAAGGTCACACCATTTTCAGGCACAAACATTTTGGAAGGAGATTGTGTGATATTCCAGCTTTTCAAAATTTTCAACAACTGCATTACCAACTTTCAATTCTGTCAGTGCAACTAAGAAGTGTACTAGTGAAAAACTCAAATTTCACCTTGTTCTTCTTTTTGCTTCACACAGTAACCAGTAATCATAAACCAAAAACCAAGATTCCCAGATTTGCACCTTTTAGCCCAAYAAAAGTAATCTTTCCAATTCACACTGAACAACATTGAAAAGAAGTTTATAATCCTTCTATCTCTTGTCAGAATCAACAACCACTATGGCACTGCCCAAAGAGACAAAGGACCCTAGTACAGCAAAGAAGGACAGTCTGATCCTTCTTAATGAAGACTTGAGGAAGAAGAAACTGACCAATGTGAAGGAAACAAGAGTCATCCTTGATTTTTTCAATTGAAAAAGATCTGTTCCAAACAGTCAAGTTGTTCTACTACCAGCTCCTTTGGAATCTCATATGTTTAGTTTATATTTGCAACAGGTTCAAGAACATGACTGGAAATTCCAACAACAGTAATAATGACAAGGAAATGGTAGGATTGTTGTCCAAATTTGTCCAATTAGTAAAATAAATAGATTCTCAAAATATGTAATATATACTACTATTGATTTCCAATGTTATTCTAGATCCTCCTCTTCTTTTTCTGTTTGCTCTTCATCCAACGACCCTGCTGGTATCACCCAAACCATCCTCAAGCAGAGAAGCTCTAAGTGCTGGATCAATAGCTACTACTCTGCTTTTTCTGTTTTGGTCCATTACTACTAGTACTTTTCTTGTAATTACTGCTCTCCTTCATGAATCTATCTCTCATCTTTGTCTCTAACTCCTTCTTTGTAGTGGGATCCTTGCATAGCTTTGCTACTTTCTCACAATAATTCATTGAACAAGTCCTTTCTTCCTTCTTCCTCCATCCAACCATCCCTATTGTCACTCTCAGCATCACAATACCTTTTCTTCCTACGGCAGACCTCAGGATTTGTCTTCCTCTGCTTTTGGCTCTTCCAAACATCATGGTGCCCATTGAAGATCAATATTAAAGCAAATGCCTCATCAGTGACTGAGAAGATCTTGCTGAGCAAATCTTTGTCTTTTCTTTGCTTGAAGTTGCTTTTTGCTGGATTGATGGCAGGCAAGATTCTGGTCACCACAAAATAATAGAATTCTTCATTCTCAGCATCCTCGTATTTCCTGAGGTCAGGATTTATGCTCCCCCAGCCACTGTAGTCTGGGTCTTCAACCACTCCAACAGCACCTGGGAAGGAGGCTGGTACTCTGTTCTTATCATAATCAGCTGTGTTCAGATAACAAATCATAGGAAGTAACAACATACTTGCGTAAGTGGGCAAAATCACAGTAGCTASCAAGTTCACCTGAACTGTTGAAACAAGTTGAATATTTGTCTGATTTGAATGGTTTCTTTTGTTCCACACTGATCTTATCCAATTGTATCATTGTTGTGTGATTCCTATTTGTGCTACACAAGTGGTGGTAAGATCAGAAGAGCCATTTTTGGGATGTTAATGTGATTTTCCCAGTTGAAAGGCAAGGGACCCAATGGACATTCTGCTGGTGCCTGACCACTACATGCATCTGATAGCTAGTAAAGAGTAAGAGTGAAGAATTTATGCATCCAGCTACATTTCTCATTAGTACTACTAGTAACATAATGGTGAACTTCCAGGGACGTCTTGGTCACAAAATGTTGCAACAATATTCTGCCCACCGCCACAGTTCTCAAACAGTGGAATTATCAATGACAGGATACCTGTTGTCTTTGCCAGTCGCCTGAAGATTCCGAAAGCCTTTTTTGTTGCTCCCACCCATCACGCATCAGCTGGCGGAGACAGACCATCTCCTCTCTACGACAACACATGTCCACACTTGGATTCCAACCAATTGTCATTGATACTCTCGCTACATGTCTTACCGAATGGTTAGACACTGGCACMGTTTCTCCYRAGAAATATCCTACATCCCTTCATCCTGTTATTCATTTTCAGAGTGAGATTGGTTGGCACCATATGTTTGCTGGTCACATTTYGCTCCAGTGGTTTACCGRTCTTGATCTTCATTCMGGCTCTTACTCCCTGCTTGTATTAGGGGGTTACCTTGTGGAGTTCTTTCTTACCTCCTATATATCTTTATGGGAACAGAGAAATAAGGATCTCCATGGCCATACACTTTCACAGAAACAAGTAAAGTATTGAAGGCGCATGGTGATGAAAGTTCGGACCTTATTTGCATTTAAATCTCAGACCTGTCCTTCCCATGCTCACTTATTTCCAGCAGACATGGAAGCATTCTTATTACAAACCCCTACCTCCATGCTCTCTTATTATCATTGAGCCTCCAAGAAACCGATTCTGGCGAGTGTCACTCAAGCTACAAATGCTTCAGTTTCCAACACCCGCCCTATTACTCAGTATTTTCCACCATTGCTTCATAGTAAACAACCACCAGAGAGCGTCACACAAGATAGGCTAGTCTTTGATGCATACTCCAAGAAGAGAAGACACAAATCCCCTGTGTCGCCAACAAATTCTTTGTCTCTGCCGCACCCAACGGTACCATGCAAACTACTATGAACCAATACTTCACTTAAACATGTCCTATGAGTCTAGCCTTGGGCCTTCAATGGCCTATCAGTGTACATAAAACCTGGTCACGCCTCCATTAAACCTCCTTGGAGGGAGGCGCCGCCCCTCGGAGCAGCTAGAAGCATTCTTTCTCACGACAGCAATGGTTCTGGCCTTCCTAGTGCCTCTTCTAGTTCACGAGGCTAAACATAAATTTAAGATTTTTTTTAATGGTGAACTTTCTTTGATTGGTAATTCTTCTTCACCAAAAGGGGCGATTTGTGACACTGTGATTCTTATTTGTTGCTATTTCTCAATTATAGGGAAATTTCTAGATGGAAATAATTGTTGTCTGTTTATTGCTGGTGTTTTAGTACGTTCCATCATATGTTTTCTGTCTTTGGTACAAATTCTACTCCTTTTTTCTACATGATGGTCACTTTTTTATTTAACTGCCAAAACCCCCGAGTAAACTGGGTCTCATTCTTTTGGATTACTAGTAGGTACACCTACTGCTGATACTAGCAAATAATCTTAGTGAGAGTGTTCCTCTTTCTGGATGAAACTCTGTTCTAGTAATGGCTGGTGGGACAATAGCATGTCCGTGAGGCTTCTTTATCTCATGCAAGTACGCATTGAATTACGCGCTTCAACAAGTGTTTCCGAGCACTAGTTGTCACTAAACTTTCATAGTAGGACATTGCTAGTTGTTGATGTATTTTTACCATTACATGTACTGAAATTGCCATTACAAGTGATTTACATGGTTTTCGATACCGAACTTTTCACTATTCCACTTGACTAGATACGATGGATCTCTTCACCAAAATAAGCAGATTTTCACTATCGGTATGGAAACGTGATTCGATTTCTCAACTGACACGGAAACATCTGCAAGAGTGACGCGATATTACTCTTACGATGTCGAAGATTTTGTGACGCATTGAACCAAGTTTGATGTTCCTCGTTTGAAAATAATTGAAGTCTAAAGCAGTATGAGATAGGAAGTACCCCTGTACGAATTAATAAAAAAGCAATCATATCGTATGCAAGAACACGATGCACTTTTATGTCAATTGAATGTCATCTAAACAAAATTAAATGCACAATCGTGTATTTCGTCTCCTCCTTCGACGTTGTCCCACCAACTTTTGAAATCGTCATAGCTGAGTTTGTCGTTGGTTTCAGCCCCCATTTTTCGAATGTGCCCGTAAGCTGCTTCTGTTTCTCGGGCAGTAAAATCCAGTCCCAGATCATCGCAGAGAAATCGAAATTGTTTGACGTCGAGTCCATCACCTTCAACGTTCGCAGCTTGAAATTTTGTTCGAAGTGCTCCCTCAGAATAGAGGGATTTACGGATGGCCTTGAGCTTCTTTGCTGTGTTGTTACCGACAATAATGTAAAGGATTCCAACAGCGCACATATAGCCACCTAGAATGAACCAAGACCGTGTCGACGAGGTGTCAGATCACTTTTACGGGAGTGTCGAAACAAATTTTGACTCATTCGCRTACCGTTCGACCTATTCAGTTCCGTTATATTCGATTCCACTTCGATTTGAACTTACCCGCAATTAAGTTGAAAAGATCTATTTGAGTCAATTGCAATGTTCCGCAAAGAAAGAAAAGAAAGCCTCTACCCCAAAGAAACTTGAGAAATAGAGCGTACTTGTTGACATTTTGAACCAATCTTCTTGACAAGAACATGTCTTTGCCCTCCAAAATGACAACGACCGTCCCAAGCATGATTATATACACGTCAATGATAGCATCAACCAGTTGAAGACGTACAATTCTCGAAGTCAACTCGATCATGCCAACGACGATGCAGCCAATCCCGCCAACAAATGCTAGAAAACGCAAAGACCGATCTCCTTCTTGCGCCTGCGCCTTCAGTTCCGCAACCTTTTCCTTTGTATAACGACCCGCAGCTTCAAAATTTTCACTGGTGAAAGCTCCTTTTGCAAACTGAGAGATACCTCCACTCAAATTGGCATCAACTTTGCCATCTATCTTATTTTCTGTCATCATGGTGTATTGCTCCCTCGTTCGATTCGAAACGGATTATTTCCACACAAAGGTTAGAATCTGCGAGAGTCTGAATCCTTGGTAGCTACTTTCACGACCATGTGGCGTCAACAGTAGACACTGTTTCATTCAAACGATACTACGATAGAATGATTCGGAAATCAGGTTCTCTGTTCTCCGGAGTACGGGTACCGTACCAAGAAAAATCTTCGTGTTCCCAGAGTTTACGGAACATGCGTTTAGCGATAGGAAAACACGCATGGCTGATTTTTCCAGTCGTTGATTCTGTCCAGTCTGTACGATAAAAAATTCAATCGTGCCATCAAAAGATGATGATTTTAGATTTTACTGTCCGCAGTTCGTAGTACCATACGCAACTACGGGCAGGGGTCATAAATTTAGACCCCTGACTACGGGTACGTGCTGTTCTACTTAGCACGGTACGAAGTACGTACGAACCGTATGGCATCGTGGCATCATACGAACCCATCAACGAACAAAAATTTGTTCGAAAAATAAAAACTTCGTTGAGTTTTGAAAGGAAAGTTGTGTCTGTGTTCCCTCTCTTGACTTTTTGCAATTTTGCAATTGTTTGAGATGATGATTGATTTCAGGAATCAAATAATTCTACCGGTAGAAGTCAACAGGAACGTATCACATCAATAGCATCATGAGTTCATCCTGGCTTCAACTCGCGCATAAAACTTGCATCATAACAGGTGTGTTGCGCTCGACCTTCGGAGGAAGAGAAAAAAGTTCTAGCCTAAACTTTGCGGACACAAATTTATATTTGCGGACACAAATTTATATTTGCGTCATCTTATCTTCTTCTTATACATGCCTTCGTTTATTTATTGCTTCGTCCTTCCTAGGCGCTGGAAGTGGTATAGGAGAGGCTGGTAAGTGGGTGGCTAGAAAATGGAGCAGAACTTTTGAAATTCTCCGTTATTCTAGAACGACAACATCTTAATTCTATTTCGCAAATACACATTCTATATATATACGGAACACCATTGAAGTCGCAAAATCTCTAGTATCTGTGGGTTGCCGTGTTGTCTTGGCAGATCATAATGATAACGCGATTGAACGAGTAGCAAATGATTTTATAACAGATGAATCTAATTTTCATTTGATGAAATGTGATGTCGCGGACCCAAAACAAGTACGAGATCTCATCCACCAAGCCGACAAGTTTGCAAGCTGTTCCAATTTTTCACATAGTCAGCAAACCAATGTCCCTGTGGCTACACTCTTGGTGAACTGTGCCGGAATAACACGGGATAATTGGGTATCGCAAATGGAGATGGACGAGTGGAACGATGTATTGGACGTGAATCTAAAGGGGACTTTTTTAACGTGTAGAGAATTTCTCAACCAGAGACGAGCCGACCAGTTCTTCCCAAAAGAATACGATAGCAACAAATGCGGTCCTCGTTCTGACGCCTCGATTGTAAATATTGGTTCTGTAGTGAGCGAGTTTGGAAATTTAGGTCAAGTGAACTACGCAGCAAGCAAAGGGGGTGTATTGGGAATGAGTCGAGCTCTGGCAAAGGAGGTTGCGATTCGAAATGTTCGTGTGAATAGCGTCGTTCCTGGTTTCATAGAAACGCCCATGGCACAAGCAATTCCTGCACATGTCAAAGATCGCGTTATGAATCAAATCCCTATGAAGAGATTTGGATCAACGTCCGAAGTAGCAAACGTTGTATCGTTTTTATTATCTCCCAGGAGTGGGTATATAACTGGCGAATCGGTAACTGTCAGCGGAATGATATCCCTGTAATTATCTTAGTAGACTAGAGATTCCTTTCTCGAAACAAAAACGACCGCGACCTCATTTTTCCATTCCATTTGTAGCCCTCAATTTGATTTTAAATTTGGGGAGAAGCAGACCTGTCCATAGACCAAATCATCCTACTGTCAATGTCTCCTTCAAGTCGGTATATGACTGACGAATCGGTGACTGTAAGCGGAATGATATCCCTGCAAACATCTGAATTGGAGACTCCTTTGTTTAAACAACGACGACTGTAACATCATTTTCTCTCCATTGCTATCTACTAAAAGAAAAACCCGCAGTTGATTTGTCGTAGAGAAGTCAAGCGAAGCTCTAAACAACAAGATTATAATCTTATTGCTACATCATACTCCAAAATCAGAAGATATCGTCTTGTACTTCTTTCGAAGTATCTCGGCCTTTGGACTATTGTCATACCAGTCTATCAGCCATTGGGGAGCACTTAACATTCCAACTTTTCTGAAATGGTAGTAGACATGCCCGAAAACGATTCCGAGAAAATCTAGTGTTGGAGGCTCTCCCTCGAGCAGAAATGTCTACATAACGAGAAAAAAKGAAAGAATCAGGTTTTGATGATTTTACGCAAAAATTCAAAAAGAAATCCGAGCTGATCTTCTTACCTGCGCCAAAAGGAACCACGGTAAGAGTTCTGCTTTGATGTGTATGAATTCGAACACGCCAACGTCAACTCCCTCAAACATACGACTCCAGATGTAAACTAAGAATGTTGACAGATTGTGCCCCAAAAATCGAGGGCTCATTTTCATGATAGGATATCCAACAAGCATTGATGTCATACCGAAAAGTATCATAATCCAAAAGTCGTAGGGTTTGTTGTGTGCGAGTCGTTCAAGGAAACTCATGTACTGGTGTACAAAGTGAATAGTCATCGGATATCCAATGAGACCAAGGGAACCGAGGTTCAAAAAAGCTGTGAAAGGTCTCCAGATCTGACCACCCTTGAAAACTTTGTTCCAATCTAGAGTCAGAATAGGTGGGAATTCATTGTTCGTCATAACATAGCCCAAAGCTGTAACAGCGAACGACGATGTCAAGTACGCCTTCGTTATGGGGGGAGTCCTGTGGTATTCTTCAACAATTTGGTCAAACTTGTTGTCTTCCTTAAAATCATCGCTGCTGTGTTCATCCAAATCGAATCCATCGAAAAGATCCTCGTCGTCTGATTCGTCTTCCTCGTCATACGAATCTTCTTCTGAATATTCTTCCTCGTCATCAGAATCATCCGCTCCTCCTCTGGTATTCAGAAGAGCTCGTGAAGTACATGCCCGTAGAAAAGGAGGATGAATTATCTTTCCCATTGACGAGGAAAGAACCCCAAAAGAGTGCGATTGTCCGTGAAAAGCCCTCGTAGCGCTCACACTGGAACCGATGTTAGCAACATAACAAAGAAACCATGCCGTAGACAGGCCCACGACTGTTGTAATTCGCATCATCATCGTAGTGAATAATTGCACCTTCAGTTCTGGAATTTATTAGAACTCTTTTCTCGCTGGAGGTTCGATTGCCTTCTGTACCTCGTCTTCTTCAAATACTTTGATGGCTTCTACCGACACTTCTGAACACTTCGACAATCCGTCACGTTGACAAAGGGGACGTGCAGCAACAAAATCCAAAAAATTGGCTTGTCATTTTGATTTTGATTCCTGTACAGGTACGTACCGTACATAGTAGGACTGACGGACCGGACCCCCAATTATGATGCAAAATCTCAATAGGAACAAGTACGTACCSTACCGTACTTACCGTAACGTACGGTTTCTTACGATACAAGCACTCACCGGACAATATCATACATCACAGTTAGTACAGTACGGTAGTACCGGTACGGCTATTACTCAAACTACACGCGGTGCATCATCATTGAGTTCTGGTTTCGATACTACGCAATTGCTCAACACCTGGAAGTCTGTACGCCGCTGGTCAGATGGAAAATGACAATTTGGAAAAGAATTACGGTAGGGTACGTACGTACTTTTACGTTACGGCAGGTATGGTACGTAAGCTAGTCTGTACAACATTGGAGTACGGTACGTACAGTTCTTCTTCTTTGCAGTGCTAAGCTAGTATTACTAGTACTACTAGTACTACTAGGTGGTGGTGCTGATACTACTACTACTAGTACTACTAGTAGTACTTCTTGCACTCCTCCTCCTCCTCCTCCTCCTCCTCCTCCTCCTACTACTACGCAACACTTGCCTCTGTCTCCAAGAACACCCTCCCAATTACCCAGTACTTTACATCATTGCCACATACTACTAGTAAGCAACCACCAGAGAGCGTCACACAAGATTCACTGGTCTTTGACGCCTACTCCAAAAAGAAGCGACACAAACAACTTGTCGTGCCAGAGACTTCTTTGGCTCCTCCTGTCAATTCTTCCAGTTTACTTCAAACCACCAAGCTCAGTCAATACTTTTAATTCCAGCAGTGAAACAAACCCCTGGTCGCACTTCCACTCACACTCCTTCTTGGAGGGAAGTGCCGCCCCTTGGAGCAGCTAGGAGCATTCTTTCTAACGAAAGCGGTGGTTCTGGCCATATAGTGCCTCTTCTAGTTCACGAGGTTAAAAATACTAATATTTAGATTTTTTTTTTTTTTTACTACTAGTACTACTAGTACTACTACTAGTACTACTAGTACTACTACTAGTACTACTAGTACTACTACCACTAATACCACTGATACTGATTCTTCCATTACTGCTGCTGGTGATCTTCCAAGAAAGAACTAGTTGTCATACTACTAGTACTTGTAGTATTGGTGGTAGAAGTACTAGTAGTTCTCAGTTGTTTATTCCTTGTATTGGGGGAGGAGATTGGGGGGAAGTAGAATACGAAAAGACCGACAAGTTGAATTCGCAAGATCGGCAGCTTGTTGGTGAAGTTTTGTCGCACAAAACGTTATTCGATTCGCAACCCCCAAAACACCCTTCTGTGGTGGGAACAACGTCATTACCGCCATCGTACGGTATTCCAGATTTCTTTTTCTCTCAGAACACATCCAACATCAACTCCGCAAATATTCTTCTCAGGTAATAGCAGAGTATCCTTTGGTTTTGTATCGGAATACAATTCATGCTCTGTATCCTTTTCACAACTCCAAGCAAGGCACAAAAGTTTTTCATTGGCGTTTAAATTCTACCCGACAATTTACCTCCTTGATCAACTACGACCTTACACAGAAACCAAAAGAAAGAGAAACAGTCTTCGGTGCATCGAAGACAACGAATTCTCTTCCAACGTTCCCCTACMCAAAATAGACGAAGACGACGACGACGACGACGACGAAAACCAACCGCTGTAAAGCTATGAATTGCGAAAGAAAAAAAAAGACGATGCTCACGCCTGCTGCATTCCTCGTCCTGACGACAATGATGGCAGCGACGTCATCATCGACTGCGATAGTCGATGCCCTTGTACCAACGACGACAACTGCTGGAACTACCGGTTTCACAAATAATCTTGACATCAGTGCCTTTCAATCCAAGCGAGTAAGAAGTAGATTGGCGGCAATTGTAGCGGCGTCCAAAGATGACAACGATTTGTCATCATCATTTCCTTCCATGCCAGAAGACATTAAATCTGTCGGTGTTAATAACAAGAGTAGTCAGCGGAAAGTACGGAAACGACGATCAAACAAGAAAAAGATACGCACTATTCCGACTAGAAAGAACTCAGTCCCGAAAGCTATTTCATCAGATGTAGGAAGGGGAGATAATGACTCCGATTCATTAAAACTCCACGGATCCATACCGAAATTATCTGATATTTTTGAAGGTCGCGCTTCGTTGAATACGGTAGACCAAGACAAGCCCGAAAAAAGTATTAAAGTTGTCAAGACAAAGACGAAGAAAAGTATAAATGAGGAGTCAGCCAGGAGTGCAGCTACAACCAAAAAAAGCAACAGAAATAAAAAAGTTCGTGATACAAGCCCAGCGGGTGTAGCGTGGAGAGCTGGCTACAAGTCGTCTAAACGGACCCAGGGTCGAATTCAGAAGGCATTTAATGAAGTAATGCCATCGACTCACAATGACTCTCACTCTCGTGCCAAACTTGTTTTGGACACACTCTTACAAACTCCGCCCGAGTTTTGTAATTCTGTCAATCTCGTATGCGCCTTGACCTACAGCGCGAAGGCCCTGGGATACCAGAGGGTAGGCCATGTGGGGAAAAATATTGAATTTCGCAATAGTCTCCAGGAAACGTTTGATATTTTGCACGGATTGGTGGTAGTCCATCGAGCCGAAGGATTATTTACTCCTCGCCAATTGTGCAACGTGGTTTGGGCGATTGCCAAACATGTCGATCGCGACCAAGATCTACTCTTGTCACAAGGGAAGAACGAAGATTCGGATTCCCCACAGAGGCGCCTTGAAGAAACCATCGACGAGATTGCGAAACAATTAACTACGATTCTCTTCAATGAAGACAATGATGACAGCACTGCAATCAAGAGCACATTTCAACAGCCAAAGATTAAGTTAGGAGAGATATGTATGGCTTGTTGGGCGTACGGAAAATTGAGACCTCGAGAAATTCCTCCTGGATGGCCAGGACCTCCGCAAATGGGATCAGTCAAGACTCAAGATTCGATTGTTGCAGACTGGAAAACCGAGCAATTGGGAACACTTAACAAAGATTCTGCTGCTTCGAACAATCTCGGAAGCGATGACAGTGATGACGGGAGCAAAGATGTTTCAGAAACTGGTTTGTTATTTGATGCTATGGGATACGCTCTGTGTCAAAGTGTCAATAATAATGATTTGGATGAGTCAAAATTATTAGAGGATTGCACGTGGAGCGAACTTGCAAATGTTGGGTGGGCTTTTGCTTCTCATGGTAGATGCAGAAGTCCCGAATCAGAAATGCTATTGAAAAGCGTTGCCCAAGAGGCCTCAGAGCGTCTGAAGGAGGATGGCACTATTGCGAACAATGGCAACTACCAGAGGTTCTTAGTTCGAGATATCACACAACTGTTGTGGTCTTTGGGGACCTTACAATCAGATAATTTCCGATTAGCAGATGATTTGGTCTTCTTAGTAGAATCGCTGACCACGAATCTTCAGTTGGGAGCAAAGAAAGGTTCAAGTTTTGCTAGGGGACGCCCGCTGCAAAGATGGTCGTGTGCAGATCTCGTTCAAACCTCAGTAGCGTTGGCACATGCACGGATTGATGAAAGGCCTTTACTTCATGCAATATATTCAGAAGGTATTCATCGTCTGATGGAAGGAGCGTCTTCGAACTACAATGCATCGTCTCTAACAACGTCGCTATCAACGAAGAAAACAACCTCAAATAGAATCGTACCCATGGGAGAGGATCGCCGAACCTTCCATCCATGGGAGACTAGTATTTTACTCTGGGCTCAGGCACGCCTATACTTGACGGAGAAAGAGGGAAATGAGTTTGCTGAATTCACCGAAGATGCTCCTTTATTCTTTCTTGACACGTTGCGTAATAACAGTGGTTCTTTTGAGAAATCCAAAATAGGGCCCCAGGAGCAAGCGAACATTGTATGGTCGTTGGTGATATTGGAAAAATACGATTCGACTGAGGCAATTTTATTGATTGACCTCATTTTTGAGGAAGCTGCTCGCCACTGCAAAGAAAACAAAAGTATGCAGCTCGAGCATGCTCATCAACTATGGCAAGCTTATTTCATGTTACAGAAAGATTGCCCTGAAGCAGTAAGACGGGTTCCTGAGTGGTTTGCATCATATTTGAAAGAAAAGTGGTCTCTTGAAAAAGCCCGTTTCAAGTTAAGTAGCGCTAGGCATAAATCTCTTAGCTCTACGCTTGAGTTGATGGGGGTTAGCCACATCAACGAGCACGAGGAGGACATTGATGTGGCAATCATCCTTCAGCCTGATGCGATGTGGGTTCATGAAACTGATATGGACAAAGATACCTCATCGGAGGCGGCACCGAATGCAACAGACCATGTGTCGGTCGCAATTGAATTCGATGGTCCAAACCACTTCACTCGGGTCCGCACTGAACCACAAGAACCCAGTGGTCTGCCACCTCGTCCAAATACTCCCCGTGCTCTTGGTCACACTGTCCTCAAATACCGGTTACTGAAACAACAGGGTTGGACAGTGGTTCGTGTGCCATATTACGAGTTTGATAAAATACCATTTTGGGCCTCCATGGAACGTCAGCGTTATCTCCAAAGGAAATTGAAAACTCATGCAAACATAAAATTTAGTGAAGTTGATGTGAGCGAATACAAGGCCCTGACACCCGATAGAAAATCGAGGTACGACTAATAATAAATGACAATCATCGATTCTCTTCTTTTCATTGCAATCGAACGACAAAAATTTAGCAAATACTTCTAGAACTCTTGTGTTCATTTCTATCCTTACTGTTTCTCATAGATTTACCGGTTTGGTACGAATTTGTTGGTATCATCATCGCCGGCTAGATTCGAGAGACTGAAGTTTGTCAAAAAGATTCGAATTGTCGTCGTGATTCACAATTCGTGACTAAACGTAGACTGCACGAAAGTACGTCAGCGGCGTCAGCGCTGAGAACACCTTGTTCATTACGCGCAACGATGTAGAATCATGTCTCTTCTTGTACCGTACGGTACGTATGGTATTCCATYTTTTCAGAAAGGGTGACGACTTCGATCTGAGGACGACAGCGGGATAGAAAATACTTTGCGAGCGCTGAGGGTAATTTCTCAACTTCCTTTCGACCCGCCAATATGCGTGACGATGACATAACAACATTTCCATCTTTTGATCAAAGAACAAAAATTTAAAAATGAAGTTCAGTCTCTTGACCCTTGCCGCCACCGTCGCCACTTCTAGTGCCTTCGCCGTAAGTTTTTCAAGTAATAAAAGTCATTGCAGCGGGAAACAAACTGTTTGGCCATTGCCTGAAACATGTGTTGCAGCATCTCTCTTACCATGCTCTGTCCGTTCTCAACACGATCGACGAATATCTCATAATCTGAAAAATTCAGCCTGCGGCTACCACTCGTTCCACTACTGCCTTGAATGTTTGGGGAGACAAGGACTATTTGATCGCTCCTTCGATCCTTTCTGCTGATTTCGCCAGACTTGGTGAAGAAGTCGACAATGTGTTGGAAGCCGGAGCTGATGTTGTCCACTTCGACGTCATGGACAACCACTACGTCCCTAACTTGACTATTGGACCTATGGTTTGCAAGGCCCTTCGTGATCACGGTGTTACTGCCCCCATTGATGTCCATCTCATGGTCTCCCCTGTCGACGAATCTATTAATGAGTTCATCTCAGCCGGAGCTTCTTATATCACCTTCCACCCTGAGGCCACCTCGCATGTTGACCGATCCCTTCAGTTGATCAAGAACGGAGGCTGCAAGGCTGGACTTGTTTTCAACCCTGCTACTTCTCTCGATGCTGCGAAGTACGTCATGGACAAGCTTGACATCATCCTTCTCATGTCTGTCAACCCTGGATTCGGAGGACAAGCCTTCATCCCTGCCGTCCTCGATAAGGCCCGAGAAGCCCGAAAATTGATCGACGACAACAATCTCGACTGCCGTTTGGAAATTGATGGAGGAGTCAAGGTTGACAACATCAAGGAAGTCGCCGAGGCTGGAGTTGACATGATGGTTGCCGGATCTGCTATCCTCAAGGAACCTCGTACTGTCGAAGCTTACAAAGAAACCATCGATGCTATGCGAGAACAACTAGCTGCTGCAGAGAAATAAATGATCACAAACCTGATGCGGTCACAACTTTTCAAACTCTGCTACACATCGCACATTTTCTAGAAAAATAATTTCTTTGTAAATTAAAATCATCGCCAATGCGAACAATCTAATCTAGTACCAATTGAAAGCATTCATTCTCGTATTGGGAATAAGAATTTTCCAAAGTGTACCAAGAAGCTTATTTTGGAAAACAATAACATCCAGTCGTGGCGAACGAATCAGACGGATAGTTTCGTCTATTACCTGTGAAACTGATCTAGCTCTTGTCTGCTCGAAACCACTGAAATTGCGTATATGATTTTACCGCCGAGTCCTTTTTGGTAGATGTGGAATTCGGGATGATTACGCGAAAATCAACATTTTGTTTCATCCCTTCGGACATTTTCTTGACTTCGTCAGACTACGATGTAGTCTATTTCTGCGTCTACGTTTGTGACATTTCAGTTGAAGAAGGAAATCCAGTAATTGCTTCAATCAGTCTGGGTGAATTAACTGTGCGATTGGACGTTTTGAAATGCAAAGCGATCATTTTATCTCCAGGTACTATGAAAGTTGTAGAACGAAAACAGGAAAAATTTAAAATTCACTTTTGTGTCTTGAAACATGAATGCATCTGTTCTTAGATACAGAGGCGACATTTGTTCGTTGCATCCATGCATCGAGCAATACCATATGCCTCGAATTATTTTTATTCGTTCCCACCCACCCATCCACTTTTTGATCCGAATAAGACTAGTGGTAGCAATACTGAATGCTCTTCGACAGGTGTGTTGTTCAACATGCAACTCGCCCAAAGTACATCTTTTTGGCGCTTTAAACAGTACGTTCACAGTATCAAATGCAACTTCAAAATGAAATTTTTCCTCATCCAGTAGTCATCTGCCAGCTTCATTTCGATTTTCCTTGTCACGATGAAGATCGCGCACAATACTTGACACAACTTGCGATGCACATTGTCTGGAATCTAAAACAAGCAGAAAATACTGGTTTTAACATAGTGCAAATAGCTCTGGCAACCATTTGCAGGCCCAACGTTCCCCCCGGCAAAAAGCTCACTAGATACCAAAGCAATGAAACAAGTTGCACTCCTGAAAAAAATGTTCGTTGTGTTACGGATCAAGAGTAGCGCGAGGCAGAAAGTGACGGTCAGAAGAGGATATTGACGTACAGCTGATATTTGAATCGCGCGTATTGCTTTGTGACCAGCATCACTCTACTTCATGTTATCTCTAAATCACGGTTTTCTGAATCGAACTCACCAGAAGATATTAGAACTAGAGCGTATCCCTTCATTCCGCCTTTGGTACAGGTGAGATACAGAGTCGTCATCATACTTCCAAGATATATTATTGTGAACGGCATTCGTTCCATAGTGCACATGCTGATAAGGTGCTCGTATGGGCCTTTCATGATTCCAAAGCTCCCCATAAAGGTGATCGATCCGCACGTGAAACTAAGAGCAAACTTTTGTGGTTTCAAGGCCAGCATTGGAACTCCAACGAAAAAGGCCAATGCGAAAAAGAGACCCGACAGGAATAAAAGGGCGCAGAACACCTTATTATTTCACGATTGTAAAAAGATAAAGCGAATCACGTCAGTCAGGTACAATCTTGCCGACTTGGAGCCGAAAAACACAAACATACACACGGACAGGACTGAAACAGAATCATACAGGGCATCCACAAATATTCGGCATATCTGATGTTTGCTATGTCAGCATACCTTAAATCGTTGTTGGTATCCCATTCCAAGAATCTTCTTTGGCATTTGTCCCTCCATAGTTTGCTTCATGTTTTCAAAAGAAAATCCTTGAAGGTTTTCGGCATTGAATAGGGGCAAGACCTCATCTGTATCGATAGAGAACCAATTGGAATTCGACGCGCCTCCGTTTTCTGCCGCTTTTTGTTCATCGTACCAACTTCCAAAGGACGACATGATGGTGATGGATTAATTTCTGATTAAAATCCTGTTTAATGCGGACTTGCAGAGTTTCGTAGCGCTGGACGGTTGACTGTCACTTGTTTTTGTCGTTTGCGTAACAGTTCCTCTTAACACCTCTCTTCCTGATTTCGAGGACGTCAAGATGATCGATTTCTTGTTCGAAAAAAATGGAAAGGGGTCACAAGTGATAGACAAGGGACATAATTAGTCCCATTTTCGACTAGGAAACGTGCCGAATTGTATTGGACAAAAAAGGCAGGTGTTCGACTGACTTTCTGAGTACTCGTACAGCTTCGTACTGGTGACACGCACAACGAGGCCGGGACAAGCTTGTAAAACATTTAATTTTTTGTTCCTTCTTTTCACCCGCTTTGGTACAGTACGTACGTACTGGTACTTTAGTTCCGTTCAGCTTATTTTCATTGTCTTTAAAGCAAATCGCTTGCCAACACCTGCCCGACCGATTAAGACTTCACCAACACACAAACGAAACAATAAACAACCGATCAGCTTAACATGAGTACACGATCGTTGATAACTCCAACATCAAAAGACGTGGGGACAGAAAAATTCAAAGTGGTGATTCTTGGCGACGAATCATCCGGAAAGACATCTATTATCCGCCGTGCTGTGGATGACAAATTTTCGAAGGAGTACGAGGCGACACTCGGTGTCGATTTGTTCACCAAAACAATATGCACGCCCGGTCAAAAAGATATTCGTCTCCAAGTATGGGATACATCTGGCCAAGAAAGATTCAAATCGAGCATTCCTTCCTATATACGAGATTGCCATATTGCCATCATAGCATTTGACGTCACAACTCGTGGGCAATACGATTCGATCGAGAAATGGGTCACTGAAGTTTCAGAGCTTCGCGAACAAGACGAAGTATGGATTTTCATCGTCGGAACCAAGTGCGATTTACCTCTTAGCCAACGTTGCTTTACGCAGCAAGAAATAGACGAAAAGCTTAACGAGTTGCAGAGAAAAGAAGCACCGAACAATAATATCGTGAGTCTCAGTTTTTTCATTTGAATTTCTCTGAATCATCACTTGTTGCACCCAGACCATCGACCTTACCATGCTTGCTTCTTGGCATTCGAATTCATGCTTTAAAGCTCCAATACATTGAAACGTCAGGAAAAGCCGGTTTCAACATTCGCAGGATGTTTTATAACATTACGACGAAGTTAATTGATCAATCAAGCCAGTAATATGAGATCTTGACAGTGTTTGCGTTTCATAATGGATGAACACTCATTCTACACTATATTTCAGTTTGAAGAGCTTAAAAATTTAAGTGGGCATTCATATGCGGGAGTACACTGTACAATCGCAMCATTTGTGTTGTCAAGCTATCATTTTTGTCTTTCTGTTTTTTCATTCGTCTTTATTGAAGATATGAAGGGCACTATGGGTCAGATTGATTACGAGATGAAAAGATATTGTTATTTTTTTCCGCGGTCTACTATTTTTAAATTGAATCGAAAAGTTACTGGATTATCTTCTTCGGAAGCAGCATTAAGTACGTTGTTCTTATCAGGACCAAGAATCGAAACTTCGAACAACTCCATTTTACCCCACTAGTTTGCATTCAATAGTTCTTTTTCTAATTCTGCGGCAAAAACATCGTAATCGTCGTCACTATTGTTTGTGCTTGCTTCACTGGAATTGTCAATATTGGATTCTCTCAGAATTTTCTGCACAGGTTGCACAATATTTTTTGCCACGCCCGGTGTTACTGTGTGCATCAAAAACGGAGTTGCATTACGCCGAGTCATACTCCAGACGCATTCCATAAGCCAAGCTGACTTTACTAGCTTACACCCAGGTATTTTTCTTGCTGCTAGTGCTTTGTCGGTACCATCTTTTGCAGCAACAACGTGCGTGACCCTGCAGCCAACTACATCTTGTATCTAAAGTTGTAACAATTGCATCACAAAGTGATAAAGAATGGGAATGTCGTGAGATATTTTTATTTCAAGTAAATTGCTAGATTGCAAACATTCCTACACACGACTGGTTTTCTTCCTTACCTTCGCACCCAAGTTTTGAGCGTAACGAATGAAGTGCGGTCTTACGGCGCTTGCACCAAAAGATTGCTTGTGTAAAGGTACCAATCCGCTCAATACCATGTTTGAACCCATAAGGACCTCTTTTCGCATTTCTTTTAACGTTTCTGGAACAGTCTTTTGGCTGCCCTCAGAGCTCTGTTTGTAATATCGTCGATGCAAGTTCTCCAGGATGTTCTTTGTCCAGAGTAATTGCTCATCACTTTTCGTGGGCGCAGAACCAGAGAGGTCTGCACCGGCGGCATTATTTATATCTGCGAAGCCAACAAACGGTTGCCAATGGTATGCCCGAACCAAAAGTAAATTATCTGGCGGTTCTCCTTTGATTGTTGAATCGCTGTTGTCTTTTGCGTTTGCCCAAACGTCTTCCCGATCATCGACAACCGCTGTCATAGTTCCCCCGCATGGAAATATCCGTTTTAAACTTTTGACATCTCGTCCCAAATCACCCACATCTGTTCGAGAAACAATGCGACTACCAAAGAGCTTTTGTCTCAAATCTTTTGCTTTCGCCTCAAGATTTTCTGCAGAAAGCAATTCTGATCGCATACATGCGAGCTTTTCTTTTGTCATGGGTTGGTGATTTTCTGAGCCCCCTTTGTTGTCCACAGCTTCGCTCGTTTGAAACGAAACTTTTTTCTTCTTCCTTGGGGGCCCTTCCTTAGTCTTGTCCCCCACAATATCTGCACTGGTATTTTCATTCACTGGAAGAACTTGATTCATTGTTCGTTTATTCTCAGCTTTCAAGCTTCTAGCAAGTTCGTTCTCGGCAATCTTAACATTGTAACGCAAATGTTCCAATTCATCCGAATCGATAGTTGAACCTGCCAGTTTTCGACAAAGGACCATAGCGATCTCTTCTGCGTACTGACGGGTACCCGCAGTGTATACTGAAACTTCGTACGTATCTTGAACCCCTTCCAAAAATTCTTTAACGTAGGGTCTCAATTTGACGAAATGCTGCGACCGTAAATGGGCGTGTTGAGGATCCATTCCTTTTTTCTTGGAAGGGTCGGCGCCTTCGAACATTGGCAAGCTAATGGTTCGGACATCACCGTGGTGTTCAGCTTTTGGATCAGAGGTAAGATATTTCCTGGCTCTTATGTCCGATGTGGCATGCACTAGAGTATGATCTAAATCTAATACAAGAGAGAGTCGTCTTTGCCCAAAGAGTCGCTTAGAATCTAATAAAGCCATGCTCTCACTTTCTCGTTGAGATACCACCATCGTTACACCTCCGGATACCGTCACCTGAGATGTCTTTTCTGAGTTTTTGCTATTAGATAGTGTTTGAGGGTTTTGATCTTCTTTCGTCGAAACCCTTCGCGCGCCACACACAACGCACATTCCGTCAACATATGTTGGATGCTGACATTCCTCAATGACCCCTATGACGAGTCTTCGTTGTCGATTTTGTTCTTGGCATTGTGTGATATTGGAAAAAATTCGGAGAATCCCAGTTGCTGGAGCATGAATGGGTTTATTTTCCTTCTTAGCAACTACCACATTGGAACTCAAAGGAGCAACGGATTTCGTTTTTTGGGATGCTGATTCCAATTCATTTTCAATCGGTTTGGTTTTCGTTGATAGCTCCTCGTGCTTTTGATTACTTTTAGCAGCCAGTAGTCCCTTTAAACTCATGGCTTTTGATTTTGGTGTCTGCAATGACGTTGACAAATCATTACTTGGTTGCTGGATTTGGTTGYCAACCTTCTCAGGTAGGATTCCTTGTTTTGGCTTCTTTTTGCGTCGACTAGGTCGTTTGTGTTTGGGGGCAACAACTGCCGTTGCACCCACAGAAGTGGCACATGTGCTGCTATCGCTTCGTTTGCAGACACGTGCGATTATTTCTCCTTTGCGAACAAAAGACCCTGAACTCACTATCCAATGGTCAACCACGACATTTTCTCCCGGTATGACAACTTCCGTGGGCGTACTTCGGTGCTCACCGTCACGCCCATCATCTTGTTTGCTCTCCATTCTCGCCGACTTCCTCTTTTCGGAGTTACAACCCAACAACTAGTCAAATCTAGAAAATCGAATCGAGGAGTATTTCGTCCAGTGAATTATAATTCTAGAAAAGCAAATGTCGTTTCCTTTTGTTCCCTTTTCTATTACAACTCGATCACTTCTCCGTTCCCTCTCATTTTTCTGAACCTTTCTCATTTTTATGAGAGGTTACTCATTGTTCTCGTGCAACAAGTTTTCGTGCTGAATTTTTAATCACTCCTTTGTGCATCTACGTGTCGTTCTACGCTTCAGTTTTCAAAAATAATGTCGCCTTCTCTGTATTCTCTACTGGTATCGACCATCAATAAACGCGCTAAAGTTTCGATGTTTGACGGGCGAATCATTGTGACGACTACTACACGTATGTATGGTACATATCTACGGTAGATACGATATCATGTCTCGATAGTCCACATTGCAGTGCTTAACGCTCGTCATGGAGTCTAGCCCAATCCTAACACTAACCCACTGGTGAATTAACGTAAGGTACTATGCAACTTGTAAATTTCTATCGTGACTCTTCGTTCTCTACTTTGGATTCAGCATTCCCAACTTCATCGCTTATATTTTATTTATCTCAGCAAACAACAAAAACGACCAGCTCAAGTTCGAAGTTGACAAGTTTTAACATCTCCTTCCCAATCCAGTCGACCTCACCAATTCCAAACAGGTAGAAGGACATAGACAGTATTGAATCGAATGTCCGGTCTCGGGAGACTGTTGATCACCTCTGAATTGAAAATAAATGGGGTCAAGGAAGCATTAATTGTCATCCAAATATATGGTTGGCACTTTGCTGTCGTCTATTTCGAAACATTCCAGTCGAGCTCCATGGGATTTGCAGGTTCTTCCTTGTTGTGATTGTGTCCATGGTCACTGCGTCGGAAAGAAAAGTAGAAATTTCAATTAGAACATTTTATTTACGATTAAGATTCAAAACAGACAAAACAACGAAACAAGGACAAACCTCTGTCCAGTTCGGAAGTATTACTGTTACTTACTGATGGTCGTGTTCGGCCTCTTTGTGATCGCATCCACTATGAAGAACAAGGATAAGGACAAGGACAAGGACGGAACAACATCAAATGTATCGTCAGCAAATAATTTTAAAAAAAAAGCAAACCCTGATTGAATGAATACGTACTGTCCATGTCCATGGCTATGATCATGGCCACTCTCTTTCGATGGTTCGGGCTTGTGATCATGGCCGTGCTCATGGCTACGAAACAAGAGAGAAGAAAAACGAAAGAAGCACACCGTGAGTCTGACCTGTGTCGCTTTCATAAAACAAAAGCTTCCTTCCGTCCAAAAATTGCATTCAAAACAAGGCAAAATATATTTCCAACCGTACGTACCCTCCGTGATCGTGTCCCCCACACTCTTCTTTTCCGTGGTCGTGCCCGTGATCGTGTCCGTGTTCCTTGGGTTTTTCTTTTCCATGGTCATGTCCATGCCCGTGTTCGTGCTCACACTTTCCGTGGTCGTGTTCTTTTTCTTTTCCGTGGTCGTGTCCATGACCGTGGTCGTGATTGCACTTTCCATGATCATGCCCGTGCTCGTGTTCCTTTTCTTTTCCATGGTCGTGTCCATGTCCGTGATCGTGATCGCACTTTCCGTGATCATGTCCATCGTCGTGTGCATTATCCCCACTTGCAAATGCAGAATTTTCGTATTTTAGAGAAAGTACATCAAATGATCAGTTGAAGATAGTGTAAAAGCGATCCTTTACTAACAAGAGACCAATGCCCGGTGCCCACCAATATGCTATACATCACACAAAGCAAGAATACTTACTGGTCCTCKGTGCACCTGTGATCTCCGTGGTAATGAGCGTTTGGGTCGTCGTCTTTCAACGCACGGATTTCCCCGTCCTTGTCGTTCAACGCCGCCCTCAAGCTTCCGATGTACCCGCGTAGGATAACCTGCTGAGCGGGAGTAAGCTCGCTGAGGGAGTTCTTAACTTTTTCGGGGATGGGGTCTACCATTTTTTTGAACTGTTGTTGTTTGTGAGATGTGCTCAACCTTGTGTCACCCTACATTAAAGAAGGACGGCATCAATAAATTATCACTGATGAAAGATGTCCTTCAATCACCTGCTGCTCGGAATCGTCTATTTTCGCTTCTGTAGCGTTTCTAGCGGTTTCGGCTGAGTACCGCAGGGGAGCTACCGTACGTACTTCTACTAGAAAATGATAAAAGGAAATACTTCATACTTTTAATATCACAAATGAGTCGAGTCACGCAAGAAACAAGCTAGGCCTTTTCGCCTTAGCGCAATGAGCCTTTTTCGAACCATCCACTCACCAAACGGGTTTCTGGCCCCTCCGGAACCCACGCGCGCAACCCCCTTTTTGAATTTGAATTCCTCCCCTAGAAAAATTATTTTTGGTGAAAAATAACCCAAGTTTTAGACACGACATGATTTCAAAATGTGTGAAATAATCCACAAATAACCCATGAATTTTGCAAATTTAGAGTCATTTTGGTTAGCAGAGGAGAACCTAGCAAGAAGATGTTAGGTATTGAAGTCATTGTTAATCATGTTACTACTACTACTACTACTACTACTAGTACTAGTAGTAGTAGTACCACTAGTACTACTAGTAATAGTACTACTAGTAGTACTAGAAGAAACAACAATCATAGTAGTACTAGTAGTAAGAACAACAAGTCCTGCTAGTAGTACCAGTAGGACCCATTTGACCAATTGCTTGTAAGTTACAATATCATGTTGCATGTTGGAAGGGGGTGCATAGTAGGCCACAGATTCATGTGGTAGAATCATACTAAGTTCATGTTTGGAGGGTCATTCTGGGGGGTGGAATGTGTGCCATTATGGCCAAAATGGTGCAAAAAAGTCTCACATACATATTTTCTGGTAAGGTTCTCCAGCCATTCAAACAATTGTTTGTTGGTTGTTATTTATTGGAAGGGGGGGGTGCATGGGCTACAAATTCATGTACTCCTGGAATCACACTAATATCATGATGATTTCTGGATTCTTGGCTCAGGATGTATTGTGTGCCAAAATGTCCAAAATAATGCAAAAAGCCAGTCCTGATCCACCATATTTGGAATGATTCCTTGGCAAGCTGACCAAATGTTTTAGTTCATGATATATGTTAAATAGGGCTGGTGGTGCATGGTGGGCCATATTTTATGGATTATTGACTTAAGATGTTTTTTGTGCCAGAATGGCCAAAATARTGCAAAAAACACCGCTCCCTGGCTGAACAAATGTTTTAGTTCATGATTTAGTAGTAGTATGTTGGATAGGGCTACCTAATTTTCCTCATGTGATGGAATTACACTCATTCCATGTTTTGAGGATTTTGTGAGGTGGATTGGATGCCAGAATGGCAAAAGTAGTGCTGAAAAATTGACATATGGTGTGCTACCAGCAATGCTAGTAATTTAGATTAACAAAAATTTAATGCCTGGGCATTGAGTATCAATATATTGGGCACTACTAGTGAGAAGCATAAGCATCTTGCCTCTTCTGTTGATGGGACAGAAACAACAATTTTCTTGACCTGGAATATTTTTGCTTCATGTACCCATCAAATGAACTTTCTGTCTCGTTTGAATTGTGATACAACAATGTGGAGCAATCTGTATCATGGTGATAATATAACATGAAGGTATGGATGCGGCCACCAAACATGATTGCTGTTGGCATAAGTGTGACCAAAACCAACAGAAACATGTGGGAACATTTCTGTGATTTTTAAAAAGGGGGGGCATGTATGTTTAAAAAAAAGTCCCAAGGATATGCAGGATATGAGGGGTTCCAAACACTTTTTGTGACATGGTCACCAACGGGAGTACTATTCAGCATCAGTATGTCATCTGCAACAATCCCTTTACCTACCAATACTAGTATGAACATGTCCAAAAGGAGGGGGTCTCCCGCACTAAACTGCTGTGCAGCCCAAAATGGTGCAGTTAGTAGTACTAGTAGGCTTGCCAAGAAGAAGGACATTGCACCACCTGGCATTGCAGTTGTAGTAGGAGGAGGAGCTTTGTATTCTTGCTATGATTATTTTTGCTGGTGTAATATTCCTCTTGTTGAGGACATGCTTCTGCTGACCAAGTTGGAAAGTTTTACTATTTTTATGCATTAGTAGTACTAGTACTAGTAGTGCTAGCTAGTAGTACTAGTAGTAGTGCTAGAAAAAATGAGATTGAAAAAAGCCAGGGAATATGAGTTTTCTATTTTTCTACTAGTAGAAGTACGCAGTACAGATGCCGTTGCGCACCCATCTAAATACTAATGAACCATTAGAGTGCGTTGGTTCTGAAGGTTCTAGAAATAAGTAGCCCTTCCACATGAAGTTGGTCTTGGGTGCGTAATGCAGGACTGAAGTTCGATGACATCCGTACCGTACCAAGGTTAGTCGAATGTTTCACTCGTACCGTACAATACGGAACTTAACGCAGCGATAGTCGTACGTACCGTCCGGTATCCATATAACGTGAGGGTTCGTATAAATGCTGTAATATCAGAGTCGAGTTCGGCAAGCGCGACCCCTAAAAGAGAGCGCAATGGATTTGTCAACACCTTGCTTCTATGTTGTTTCGAACGCACTCGTAAGGTACCATTGAGAGCGTTTGGAATTTTCAAATAAGCTATGCCGCGAGGGTCACTACTTCAAGATAAGAATGACCACTTTCGATGTTGGATTGGCCATACGTTTGAAGCCGAGACCGCAGCCGTTGAATAGTAATAATCCACCTTTCAGGTCGCAATATTTCTGGGGGCGGTCGCGTCTTTAAAAATAAAAAATAAAATTACGCGTACTACTGAATAAATCTATGAAAAAGACCTTCGGTCTCTCTCCGTACAAAATACCGTAACTTTGATTACTGACAACAATGTGCCGCACCGCGTTGTTTTTACTCAGATTGAAAAAAGGCTCTGCGAGGATATTTACAGCGATAGTTTGCTCTCGCAGCGAAGCTGATATGTCTCCCGCTAACAAAACACCCTTTTAAAAAAAACGACTAATGGAACGATCTCGTGAAGTCGCATTTGAAAAACCATCTTTACATCGACATCGGCAACAAAAAGAGAAACAAATTTGATACCGAAACTGATAAGAGCACTTGAGAAAATAATAACTGCACATAGTAACCAGCGACTCGCTGACACTAATTCTTTGCCTAGCACCATTTGCTTTTCGAGCGCATCGGGTCCGAACTGATCAAAACCAACCAAACCTTTCTTCTCTATCCTTGTTACAATTTTGGGAGTGGAATTGTGCGATGGTCAAATCCAGTGCAGAAACAATGTCAGAAAAAACAGAAATTGAATTCGGCAGTGACAATGTCTGTCAGAAACGAAATTATTGCTTGCGGAACTGTCGCCAACCGTTGGTCATAGAAACGCCATTCGGAGTGACACTTCGCGGAAAAGGACAGCTCCGTGCCGCCGTTCAAGCACTGGCATTTGGAGCCCTGATTTTGGGTTGCAGTGCATATCATGCTTATTCCACTGCTTTCTCGGAGGATGATTTTTCTTTCGATTCAGACGATGAATTGATGCGATTGCTACAAGATGCAAGCAACGCCACCAACCTGGACCAATCGATTCCCKGTGAATCACTTGTTGCTTGTGACGATCTGAAGAAGGCCGACTCATGGTGGATGACTGTGTTCTACATAATTGGAATTCTTTACATGTTTCTTGCGCTCGCCATCATTTGCGACGAATTCTTTGTGCCGGCCTTGGAAGAACTATCTGGTCCTCGCCGGTTGAACATGAGTATGGACGTTGCGGGTAAGTCAATACGCATATGTATCTATTAGAAAAACACATGTATACGTGTTGTGCTGCTGCTATTCGGGTCGATACGATGCAATACGATGTTTTAGTTACAAGACACAAACATCTTCTCAACGAGCCTCTTGCTCTTCGCTGCTTCTATCCATTCACCTTTTCGCTACAACATAATCAATATTTTGTATAGGCGCAACATTAATGGCGGCGGGCGGGTCGGCTCCTGAACTGGCGACCTCAATCATCGGTACTTTTAGGCAATCCGAGATCGGTTTCGGTACCATTGTGGGGTCTGCCGTTTTTAATATTCTATTCGTTATCGGGATGTGTTCCCTGCTCGCTAAGGACGTCTTAACTTTGACGTGGTGGCCACTCTTTCGGGATACAACTTACTATACATTGGGACTCGTAGTGCTTGCTGTCTTCACTGGCTTTCACACGAAGAATAACATTCAACTTTGGGAATCCTGTGTCCTTTTTGGGATGTATCTTGGGTATTGCTTGCTCATGTGGCAGAACAAAAACCTGTACAAGGCAATCACTGGAAAAGTGCTTGTGTACCCCGATGAGGACGACGAAGACGGCGACGATGGCCGCACCGCAAGCAATGGTAGCGGGGGCAGTGGCGACCAAAACGGTAACACAGACAACAAAGACAAGAAGGAAGAAGGCGCCGATGAGGAAAAAGACGTCAAATCTGCTGGAGGCATGCGATCTTCCCTTCAAAAGCAATCTTCGAAGAGTAGTGTCCACAGCGTTGCCAGCCATATTAGCCAGGCGAGCTTTCGAGGGAGCGATAAATCCACTGCTAGTCACCCGCATTTTTTGTGGCAGGGAACCTTCCGAGCTGGTATTCTGAAACTTCTCAAAGACGCTGACTCGTGGGCTGATACGGCCGGTGCCGGAATGGTCTCTAAGATCATGGGGGATGCGGACTACGTCTTTGAACAGGTTGACAAGGATGGAAATGGAGAAATCGATCGAGAGGAACTAAGACAACTATTTGACTTGTTGGAATGTTATGCTACCCATGAAGAAATGGAAGAAGTTTTTGTGCAGCTAGATGCTAACAAAGATGGCGTTGTGAGTTTATTTCAGCGGTTATACGAGTCTACCCTGCGTGTGCCAGCGTGATTGCGAGTTTCTTCATTGTTCATCTTTCTACGCTTACATTTACCTTCACTTTTTTTCGTGGTTGTAGATAAGTCGCAAAGAATTTACTGAGTGGTACTTTAGATCTGAAGAACGGATGCTTTCTCAGGTTCGACATGTTTTTGATCAAATCGATGTCGACAAATCTAATACACTCGATAAAGACGAGCTGAAGACGCTGCTTTCCACCCTCGATCCTCACGTTTCAGATACAGATGTCCAATCTGCTCTTTCTGAAATGTACAAGCACGGATCTCCAGACGAAATCACGTTTGATGAATTCAGCGAATGGTACAAGCAGTCAATCATGTACGAGCACCAATTACAGAAGATCGAGGAAAATATGGTAGGAGTCTGTGACAACTTGTATCCTCCAAAAGACGGAGGTGCCCGAGATTGGGCGTGGTATATTATCTGCCTTCCTTTGGTATTTCTTTTGACGTTTACAGTTCCCGATGTCCAAAGACCTGGCTATGAAAAATGGTGTTATGCATCTTTCTTTTTATCAATCGCTTGGATCGGTGGTTTCTCTTATTTCATGGTCGACTGGGCCGAAATTGTCGGAAACACGTTTGGAATTCCCGACGAATTGATGGGTTTGACAGTATTGGCAGCAGGAACATCAGTCCCTGATTTGCTTTCCAGTGTCATTGTCGCACGACGTGGGCAAGGAGACATGGCTGTATCCTCATCCGTCGGTAGCAACATCTTCGATATTCTTGTTGGTCTACCACTTCCATGGATCTTATACTCTGCAGCAAATAAGGGTACTCCTGTAGTAGTAAGTCAAGAGATTGTGGACGTGAAAAATTGCTGTCGTTCATTACTTCTCTTTTTGTCGGCGAGCACAATTAAGCCCTCACAATTTCTGACAAATTTGTTCATTTCTTTGACAGATTGGCTCGGACGGACTTGTGGTATCATTGCTTATTTTGGTAGGCATGATTGTCTTGGTGATTATTTCTATTCATTGTCAAGGGTGGAAGTTGACGAAGGTGTTAGGTGGAATTATGTTCTTACTCTACATCGTGTTCTTGGTACAGGCTGCAGTTTTAGGATTGCCTTTTGAAGTTTGTGTTGAGTAGGTACGGCATCTGGTAAATCTTCAATTTTTATATAGATGATACTATTGCTACCACCGACACCACCACTCCCGAATAGCGGCAGTCTGTTGCTTGTAGAACGGACTAGCGTATTATTGTCGTTCAAATCAGAGACAGTGAGGAAGATTTGTTCGATAGCCAAACATTGTATCATTCAATATTAATAAATCAATAAATATTTACAGTAAAACCGCTCACTTAAATTTTGGTATCCTTTTCTAGTAACACGACCATACACATCGGTCTTCTCGAAGATGCTAGCTCGATCCACGGATAGGTTCGGGGTTCTTCTCGCGTTTTAACGGTCGTATCCCGAGGATGTGAATGCGAAAAAAATCCTTCAGGACGTCATCGACTAGAGAATAACAAATTACAAATGTGCCACACGCGTGCCGACGTTTTGCTTTCTGCCAATCACCTTGAAACGCAAGCGGAGACATGCCGTCCGCATTCAGTATGTGTTGTAGCTCAGGTATGTACATAGCATTGCAATGCCTTCAAAAAAGCGGGCGCATGCAGTCCTGTCTAGCATCTCGGTGATTCATGCATGCGCGGCACCGACGATTCGTGCACTACCCCTGCGAGACCAAACAGAGGTTTCTCCACCTTTGAACGGAGAACGTCGTGATTCGATTCGATTCGATTCGATTCGATTCGAGTTGGCTTGGCCTGCCACCAATCGCTCACCATCCATCACCGACTTGCAGCGGGACCGGATCCAAACCATCGCAAGTGGTATGGACAAACCCTGCGTTTCAGATGCCCCGGGTTGGTGCAATCGCGGTCGTTCGACTGACTCGTTCGTTCTTCGGTTGTCTCGATCGATCCACAGCTTCGGGCAGGAAACCAGAGGGGTTTCCCGGAGGCCGCAAAATTGTKGTGTCCTCCTTGGCCTCCCATCGCCACGGGGGTTCATACCTTGATCCCGTGCCCGGTCACGGCGTCCCTCGCCTCCACCACCACGGGATCGCCCTTGTGCCAATAATACGAAATGTCTAGGAACTGCCCGCCCTTGATCCCCTTGGCAGGGTTGGTTTCTCCACCGGCCAGCAAGCACGAGTACTCGCTCTCCCCGTCCACCACCACGAGGGTGACCGGACGGGGGTCACCGCCGCAGCCCGGGTCGCCCGCGCTCGCTGCGGTGTCGCGGACGAGCCGGACCCTCACGAGAGCATCGCGCAGGCCGGTGTCCGGGGATTCCTTCGGTCCGGACACGGGCCGGCTGGCTAGGTTCCGGTGGCGGATCTCGCTCTGGAACCGCTTGTTCGCTCTGCGCTCCCGGGTGGGCGCAGCGATCCCACGGGGTTCCGGCTGGGGATCCTTGACCCCGGGGGGGATCTCGCGCTCGGGGGTGCTTCGGGCATTGCTTCCGCCAAGGGGAGTGGACCCTTCGGTGCCGGTGGCCGAGAGGCACCGCTCGAGCTCGTGCTTGACCCAGGGCTTTGGCTCGCTTTCGAGGAAGATGTCCATCAGGTTTTTGAGGGCCACTGCCCGCTGTTTCTTGTCCGGGAGGTCGCTTTCGGCCAGGAACCGGAGGATCGTTCCAAAGGTGTTGTCGCTGGGCCTCATGCCGGGATCGTCTTCCGATCGATCGATGAGCTCCCGCAGCAGGCCCGTGATCCTGCCCGCGGCCTCCGGATCCCCGGAATACGACCAGGCCTTGATGGCGCTGTTGTAGCTCACCAGGCTGGGGCGCATCCCCGGGTCGCCCGAGGCCTCCATCTTGCGGAGCATGGCCTCCRCCCGCTCGGCCGAAGCCGGTGTCTTGGCGTAGGCCAGGCAGTCCATCGCCACCGTGTAGTTCACCGTGTTGGGTTTCGCGTCCAGGGCCCCGGACCGGTAGGAGTCCTCCATCTTTTCCAGGAGGGCAACGGCCCGGTCGGAGGCCCCCGGCGATCGGTCCCGGACCCACGCCTTGAGGACGTTGGTCAGTGTGATGGAAGTGGGCGAGGCTCCGCGTGCGGCCCCGTCCCTGGACGAGGCCTCGAGCATTTCCAGAAAGAGGGCCTCCGCTCGGTCCCCGTTTCCCACCGCGGCCCAGGCCGAAATCACCGAGTTCCAGCAGGCCGCGTCCGGGGCCATGCGTTTGTCCCCGCCGAGGGCCATGGCCTGCAGTTCCCTCAGGATGGACTCCGACTTTTCCGGGGCTTCCGGTTTCTTGGACTTGATCCAGCACTGCATCAGGTTGGTGTAGGTGACGACGTCGGGGCTGTCCTTTTTGCGGCACGGGGTGTCTGAGTGTTGGTTGCGGTCGATCAGTTTTTGCAAGAGTGCCTCGGCCCTGTGCGGGGCATCCGCGTCCGCCGAGCGGCTCCAGGCGTGGATGGCCGTCGAAAAGGCCACCGCGTCCGGTCGGGGGCAGCTTGCCGGGTCCTGCTCGTGTGCCTCGCAAAACGCCCACAGCTGCTCTTCCGTTCGCACCGCGGCGTCCGGGCCTTTCGCCAGGACGCTCAGGACCGTGTTGACGGTCACCGCGTCGGGCCCGAGATCGATGGGGCGCGGCGATAGGTGCTTGTCTTCGTCCTCGTGGTTGTTATTGTCGTTGTTATTGTCGTTGTTGCCGCTGCCAGTCGGCTGCTCCGATCCCGGCGAGGCTCCCGCTATGTCTTCGTACAGGGCCAGGGCTCGGGCMCCCGCGTCCGCCTTGCCCGAGTGCGCCAGGCACTTGAGGACGGTGTTGTACGACCAGACGGTCGGGTAGGTGTCCAGCATCGCCGACAGCTCCTTCATGTTTCCGAGAATGGATTCGGCCCTCGCTGCCGCATCGGGGATGCGCCGGTGTCCCTTTCCCCCGGTGGCCGCCTTGGAATAGGCCCACAGGACGCTCTGGAAGGGCTCGATGCCCGGCTTGAGGTCCGCGTCGTAGTGCAGGAGATAGTCCTTCACCAGGTGGGCCAGCATGGTCTCGGCCCGGACGGCCTCGCCGGAACGGGCCAGGGCGTCGATGCCGTTCTTGTACGAGACAAGATCGGGCTGTATCCGGCTCTCGTCTTTCATGTGGTGGATGAGTTCCTCGACCCTGCCGGCAATGTCCGCCAGGAGCCCGGGTTTGCGGGTGGCCCTGGACGAACGCATCCATCGTTCCAGCACTAGGTTGTAGGAATCGACGGTCGGACCGGGCAGGGAGGGGTCCGCTGCCATTTGCCGCAGAAATGCTTCGGCCCTTTCGGAGGCCCTGGACTCCTTGGACGCGATGTGGGCTCGGAGAACCGCGTGGCACAGGTCCAGGCCCACCATCGGTTGGTTCTCGTGGTGGTTTTCGGTTTCGTTTTCGGTTTGGTTTTGTGTGTGGGTTTTGCTGTTGTTGYTGCTGTTGTTGCTGCTGCTGCTATTGTTGTTGTTGCTCTTGTTCGCGCCGCTAGCATCGACGGCGTCGGGAAAGGAGTAGCTCGGAGCCCGCTCGTGTCCTTCTCGCCGGTGGTGTGTTTCTCGGTCCCGCAGCTGTTTTTGTTTTTGCTTGGCCACCGCGTCCCAAACGACCTGCTCGGCCCGGGAGGCCCTGCCCGCCCTCGCCAGGAGCGAGGCAAAGCGCTCGGAGGCCTCCTCGCCGATGGAAAAGCCTCCCTCCTTGCCGGCCATGGCGYCCATCCGCTGCCGTTCCTCCATCTGTCCCCAGAGCTCCTCGGCGTGCTTCGCGGCGAGGGCAGCCGAATTGGCACATGCATCGGAGCTGGCAGCCTTTCCGTCCTCCGAGGCCTCCTCCGAGGCCCTGTGCCAGCACTCCAGGACCGCCAGGTAGTCCCCCTGCGTGGGAGGATCGCAGAGGACGTCCTGGTCGGCCAGGGCGGCCATCTGGACCAGCAGGTTGTGGGCCCGCAGCGCCGAGTGGAGGGACCCGTGGTCCGAGTTCTGCCAGGCCCGCAGGACCAGGGAAAAGACCCGGCTGTCCAGGAGGTGGGAGCCCGGGCCGACGGGCAGGGGCAGAGATASAGATCCCCTGTAGTCGTGGGGGGCTTGGGCTTTTGGTGCCGAAACGGGCCGGGGTTCCGACAGCCGATAAAAGTCCCGGAGGACCTCCTCGGCGATTTCCTCCGCGTGGTTTCCGTTTCCCTGCCGAACGGCCTGGTGCAATCCCCTCCAGAAGGACTTGGACGCCAGGGTGGAATGGATGCGGCGCGGCGGTGGGCAGGGTTGCTCCCGCGGTTGCTCTTGCTGTTGCTCCCGCAGCTTCTGCGCGACGCCCTGGGTCCCGGGACAAAAGCAGGTGCCCCTGCTCTTCGGTGGCCCCCCGAGCGAGAGAGAAAGGCGGCGGGACGCCATTGATCTCCGGGCCAGGAGCCGGGGGAGTTTCGACGCAACGGAGGAYTGCATGGCGGCCGGTAGAGATTAGATTCGATGCGAGCGGGGCAATCCGGTGCCGGGCCACGCGTTACCGAGAAGAAAAGAAAGCCCCCGAACGCTGCTTTCGAGTAGACGATCGGTGGCTATCAGAAGTGCTCGTTCGTCTACTTGTTGGTTCGTTGCTTCGTTGCTTCGTTGGTCCGTTGCTTCGTTGGTCCGTTGGTCCGTTGGTCCGTTGGTTGGTAGGTTTGCGGATGTGCGGGTCGTGTAGTTCACGCAATCCTTCGATGGGTTTCTATTGGAAATAACGTAACGTAGGGCATTCCATTCCATTCGCATCGATCGAACAGTTCCTCCTCCGGAACAGGTACGAGTAGTACAGGTACTTCGTACTCGTATCCCGGAGGAGAGGCGAGGCGAGGCGAAGGGGGAAACGAATCAATCCAAATCGGTATCGGAGAAGCAAGAGAAAGAAGGAACTGCCAACAGACCCATTTTCGAAGTTGAAGAAGACGCGCGTCAACCCGTTCCCCGTTCTACGCGTTCCTTCTGGCTTCTCTCGTCATTGGGAAAGACACCATAGAAGAATGCGGCAGATGGCGGAGAGTGGAAAATGGGGAACTTCCGTACACCAATTCCCCCTAATTGGGAGCAAACGGCATGAAGTGATGAAGCACACGTAGGCTACGGTACGTACAGTACAACGGATCGGATGGTGCGGTTSGTTCGGTGCGAGCTGATTTCGCACAACAAAATATTTCGGGGGTGAAGACACGTCTCTCGTTGTTCCTCGCTCGTTCTTCGTTTCTTTCTTGACCGACTCGACTCAGAGAACTCGTCGTCACGAGAGAAACAAAACCTATTTTTTTCTCGTTGTGTTTGCGTTGCCCTTCCTTTCGAGTTGCTGCGAGACACCGATGCACTACATTAGGGGAGCAGGAAGAGACACACACTTCGAGAAGTCTCAGACCGGGCTCCAGCGAACGACCCACGCAAGAGAAGACGAGACAACACAGCGCCGCCCCGCCCTCCCCCCAGCCCTCGCAACGCCACAAGCACCCACCCACCTGCTTGCTTGCTTCCTTCCCATGGGATTCGCAGCGGGCCACGAGCGCCTCAAGAACGCCGTCCACGCGTACTGGAGGAAGAACCCGGTCCTCTCCCCGCGGACCACCGCCGGAAAGGTGGTCATGGGGACGTTTTAYTTCTCCATCCCGGTGGTCCTGGGGTACGCCCTGGTGGCCCCCCTTGCCGACCGGACCGAAGCCGCGGCGGGGGAGAGGCTCGCGGCGGCAGCCTCCGGAAGCAAGAGCGAGGGCTCGTCCGGCCGGCCGGAAAAGGTGGGGGCCGGCGGATGGGGCGGGGGCGTCCGCCTGGCCGAGAGCAGCGCGCGCACCCAGGAGATCAACAAGACCAACCTCGAGCGCTTTCTCAAGAAACAGCGGAGGCTCAAGGAAGACCGGGAGAGGGAACAACAGGCCTCGTGCTGACCGGGCGGACGGAACCAAACCAAACCAAACCAAACCAAACCAAACCAGACCGGTGGTTGGGGAAACCCGGCGGCCCCCTCGGAAGGGAATGCCCCACCGGTGCACGAGAAACCCGGTGGCTTTTGCCGAACGGCGTACCCGCCAGGAATGCMTCTTGTGAACMGAGAACCGAGAAAGATCAATTTGTCCGGAACGACGAATCGCAATCCCGGGCCAAAACTCGAATCTGCAACACCGCAGCGGATTGGATCGGAGTTCGGTCTTTCTTCCGGAAATCGCTGGGCGGTTTTGAATCAATGTAGTACTACAGTATAGTGATTGGCGGCATTCGCTGCGTGTCGTGTAGCTGACGAACAAAACGAAAGATTTTTTCTAGAAAAAAAACACACACACACACACACACGCGGACTGTTCCTTTCGAAGCTATGGGATACCGACGCTACAGGACCACTACAATAGTAACATTTCTTCCCACTCGGCCATTGCCTTTCGCATGTCCCTCTGCGCACTTTTCAGTTTTCGTTTCCCCGTCATCATCAGAAACGCAACGTCGTGCTGCCGAACATCACGGCAGGAATCCTCGTCSTCGTCCTCGTCGCTGTCAAAGTCGTTCCGGAAGACCTCCTCTTCTTCGTCGGCTTCGTCCATTGCCTTTTTCGAACGGGCCCGGTCCAGGAGCGCCGCCAGCTCGGCCAGCTTCGCCTGGGCGCTCGCGACTTTTTTCTGGATCGTCTTCATSGCGAGCTGGTCRTCGTCCAGCAGGAGGTCTTCCTCGCCGTCGCCGTCGTCCTCGCTGCTCGAGCAATCGTCGCCGCAAGGCTCGCAACTTTCCGCTCTGCCGCCACCGGACGCCGGGACGGTGYCGGTATCGCCGCCGCGGGACCGCCGTTCGAAGGCGGCYTCGTCCTCGGCCTGCGCAATAATGTCGTCGATCTGCTCGTCCTCGCTCTTGGGGACCTCGTCCTCGAACCTCGAAAAGGGCTGCTCCTCTGCGTACAGGGACAGACCCAGCTTGCCGAGGCCCTTTTTGACGTCCGAGACGCGCTCGTCCGTCGACTTGTACCCGCTCGGCAGGGATTGGTTCAGGGCTCTCAGTCTCGCCTCCAGGTCTCCCTCGTCCCCGATGTGGGGACGGGTGTCTCGTTCCGGKGGTCCAAGCGGTCCGGAAGCGCCGTGGTCGTTCGTGGCCGGCAGAGGATCCCCTCCCGCCGGCCCTTCCGAAACAGAAGCAGAAACAGAAGCAGAAACAGCCACCGGGCGCGAGAAGAGCACCGAGAACGAGTGGTTTCGGGCCCGCGCCTCGTCGTCGCCGAGCAAATTCTTTTCGGTGTCGGCTTCCCGAACCCGGTCGTCGCCGCTTTGGTCTTGTTCCATCGCCCGGATCAGGCACTTCCGGGAATGYTTCTTGTATTCCTCTGCCTTGGTGGCGTACAGGTGCGAGATTCGTTCCGCGTCCCCCGATGGTTCGGCCCCCGCGGTCTCCTCCCCGGCCAGGAGCGTCAGCAGCTCGTGGGCTTTCACAAAGTTCTCTGTTGCAAGCCAGTAGTTCGACTCGGATTCCAGCTTCTTGGCGCTCTGCAAGAGCTCGAAGGTCTCCTCGACGCGGTCCCGGACCGGCGGCTCCGCACCGGTTCTGGCGTCTCCCGGCGTCGGCATTGCGATGCGCGGGACGGACGCCAAGGGAAGAAACTGTTGCCCAACACCCACGGGCTGGCTACGGAGTGCTGGTTCCTCGTCGCTCTTCGATGCTATTTATCTTCCGAACAGTGTCCAGTGGCGGTGGTCCTTTTCGATGCCTTGCTCCAACGTCCTCTTTGGGTTGTCCGTCCGGGATCGGAAGCAGGAGTTTGGCGTTTGCGGRTGGGGAGGGTCCTTTCCGGCACTGGTGCTTGTACGGATGCCTCATCTTCGGCGTGGACTTCATTTCAGGGCATCATCTCACAAGAAGAAAAGATACAGTAACATGTTTGAACCGTAACCCTAGCGTATCTGACTCAGTCATTTTAAACGCATAGAGTCATTTTTTACAAGCTCCATTGCGTACGTCGTACAGTACGTACCGCTATGYACGTACGGTAGACGTATCGTAGAAGCACTTCACTCGGGAACGCACTGGTACTAGTATCCGTACAACGTACGTACTACAACACATGACGGTGGSTAAATAATCTTGGAAACGGAAAATGAATCTTCTGATTTTTTTGCCTGGTCGCATTGTTCCTCGTGCCTTCTGCATAGAGCATYAGGCAATAGGGTTGCAAATTCTTGATCGGACAAGAGATTCTTACTTCCCTTGACGTCTTCACATMAGAAATATTGTGAGCAACGATGCCMGCCAGCACCAAGTTGCGCCGCATCAGCAATGTCAATCTCAAGGGTCCCGAGGAGCTCGTTACCATCACCAACCCAGATGTAGAAGTTACTTTACCCGAGTTCCCGTACGGATACMGGACATCGGAAGCAACGTGGGAMGAGCTGGTTCAGATCATCGAGGTAGAATACGACATCCCGAAACTCTCACGAAGTCGGGACCAACARCATCACTACGAGGTYTTTCGACACCACATGAAGCAGCAATACGACTCGTCAAGAGATTTCATTTTGATATCCAAGTTYGGCTTCGACGCGGTGCCATCWAATGCGAAGGAAGACGGCAGTGAAATTCCAAACGACCAAACGACYAACAATGGCATCCCATCGGAGCAGAAATTGAAGGCCCACCCGTGCTTGGAGGATGTTGACACTCCTAAAATTGTTCTGGTACAAAACGATTTCCCGTATTACATGGAGGATAACGTCGTGCATTACGTCTTGTGGAAAATAAAAGAGCCCATCACCGAAGAAGAAATAAAAGAAGCTCGAGAAGAATTGCAGTCGGAAAAAATCAAAGCGTTGGGWATCATCCAGTGGAGAAATCCACCCTACTTACAGAGTATTCCTGCGATTGATCATGTTCACTTCCTTTGCCGAATCAAATGATTTCTTTTTTGGCAGAATGACATAAACTTGTTGCTATTTTAGTATGTAGTATGATTATTTCTTAATTCTCTTTCATAGCGTGCAACCGCATAAAATTCTTTAAAATCGCCATCCCGTGGGCGGGACTGGTCAAAATACTTTCCGGATGGAATTGGACCGCTGCCATCGGAAGAGACTCGTGTTGAATGCCCATCACAATGCCGTCCTCGGTAAGAGCAGTCACCTTGAGTTCCGCCGGCAATTCCTCACGAATGCCATGCAGGGAGTGATATCGTGCCACTTCGAACGTTTCGGGGAGTCCCGCAAAAATGCTGTTGTCCCCCATACCATCTTTGGTCAGGGTCACGTCCGAAGGTTTTCCGTGCATAGGGTAGCCCAAGACTCCTAGTTTCCCGCCAAAATGCTCGACCATTCCTTGAAGTCCGAGGCATACTCCAAAAGCTGGAATGTCGTGCTTGATCAACAGCTCAATCGAATTCGATAAACCAAAGTCCGAAGGATTGCCCGGGCCCGGAGATAGGACCACCATATCGGGTTTGWTCCCCTGCTCGACCATATTCTCGATGGCAGCCAGGGCAGAAGGTCCACTTCGTAACGTCTTGACCGTGGCACCGGTTTGACGCAAGTAGTTACCAAGTGTGTGCACAAACGAATCCTCGTGATCGATCAAAATAATAGACTTGCCTTCCCCAACATTTTCCGGAGGCTTGGGTGTTTCTGCGTCACTAGCGGCGTCACTGCTGTCGCTGCCTGTTCGAACAACTGCATCGATCATGGCCGACGCCTTCAATTCGGTCTCCAATTCTTCGTCGAGAGGGGTAGAGTCGGTGAGAAGAGTTGCTCCCGCACGGATTTCTGCGATTCCGTCCTTGATGCGAACCGTACGCARGGTGAGCCCAGTGTTTAGACTGCCGTCGAATCCAACGAGTCCGACGGCACCACCATACCAGCATCGGGGCGAGTTTTCCATGTCTTCCACGAACTGAATGGCCCAGGTTTTTGGTGCACCGGTCACCGTTACCGCCCAGGTGTGGCACAAGAAGGCATCCAGAGCGTCGAACTCCGGTCGCAAGTAACCCTCGACGTGATCGACTGTGTGGATTAGACGACTGTACATCTCGATCTGACGGCGTCCGATGACTTGAACGGATCCGGGTTCGCAAATTCGCGACTTGTCGTTGCGATCGACGTCCGTACACATGGTCAGCTCACTTTCTTCCTTTTGGTTCATCATGAGTGATTTGACCCGCAGCGCGTCCTCCAGGGCATCGGCACCGCGTGCGACGGTACCRGAAATGGGGCACGTCTCTACACGCATCGCGCCAGGAGCATAGTCGTTCTCTTGAATGCTTTCGCATCGGACAAACATTTCGGGACTAGCCCCAACCAAGTATTCCTGTTCACCCAAGTTGATAAAGAATCCGTAGGGTGCAGGGTTACGTTTGCGCAATCGTCGGAARATAGTTGAAGGCTTGTTCTCTGGTGTAAGTTTCTCACGGAAGGTCTGCGACAAAACGGCCTCGAAGAGGTTTCCGACCTTGAATTCTTCTTTTGCCCGTTCGACGCTCTTCGAAAAAGCCCCTTCTTCGGTGTCTCGTTTGACAAACTCAGTCTTCTCTTCATCAAAAGGCTGAAACTCATCACTCAAACCAACTCGGGGCAACCCTTGCGTCGACTTGTTGTCAACATTGAATTCGTATTGAACATGCCAAGCATCTCGCTTGTCGGAATCGATCACGTAAACACTATCTGGCAAGAAAAGAACCAAGTCTCGTTGTTCGGGATCGCGCTCCTGCTTCAGATCGATCGGCTCGAAAGAAAACGTAAGATCATAACCAAAGCCACCGTACAGTCCGAGTTGGCCGTCTCCACCTTGGTATCCAAACAAGTCTACAAGTTTACGAACGACCGAAAAAAGCGATGGCTATTGTTGTTTTCACAGGATCGACCATAGAAGTGGTGCAAGAATTGTGACAAGGGTGAGAAAAATACATTTCAGGGAAAAAAAAGTTTGTGATAAACATGRCCGACTCTCTTCGGTTATGCAAGACATCAATGCTGTCTCCAAGACACTAGAATTGGATAATTCGCAAACAGAAACCCACCTGTCTGGAACGTTCTTCTTCGCTGAAGGTTCCTACTGGAGGTGGCGGCACTATGGTCACATCGATTTGAACCATGTTTGATTCTGCCTCTTCCACAATGACGTCCACGTTAGACAAAATGTCTTCTTGTTTCATTTCTTGCATTGCCTTTTCGATGGCGGGAAGAAGAACTTTTCCACGATCGTTGAGCGCTTTGATCGTACACTTGTCCCCTTTCCCGGATACTTCCAGGGGCGGGTCGACAAAACCAAGAGACCAACGGGCATACCGACCAGGGAACTCATAGGAACTAGTCAGCAATACCCCCTTGTGCGAATCAAGTCTTTGCACCAAGGACTCGATGACTGCCTCCGAAGAGTTTGGGTTTGACAACGATGCTTTATCTCCGGTTCTGGTATAGTCCAATCCCTCTACACTTGCCGTAACCTGGATGCCTCCCTTCGTCATGTAGTGACCCCCCGTCGGACGACCACGGGGCGCTCCCAGGCTTAGGTCCTGGGCCACGGCTTTCTGCGCAGCGGTTGTGGTGCCTCTGCCACCCGTTTTGGCAACCTCCACTCCATTGAAATTCGGTACGGTCGCGGATGCATCCGTATCGCTGTCGACGCTGCTCGACATCTCGAGCACCGTCCTGGCGAACGGCGAAAGCGATTCGGCTGCGTTCGTCGTCGTGGGATGGTAGTGGGACGTGAATCCGGCCACGGCCGCCGTCATAGAAGCCGTGGCAAGCAGCCTCAGAGCAAAGGAAGATATCCGCATAGTTTTTTKTATTTTTTGGTGCGTCTGTTCGAGTTGTTGTCGCGTTTTCGCTTCAGAAATTTCTCGCAAAAAAATCGGCAGTTCACACTTTGATTCCTGTGTTAATATAGTCAAGGAAACCAGTCCAACGTAAAAATGCTATCTCCGATGGCAGTGTATCTCCCCTTGTCCTTTTTGACRAACCAATGTCCGTGTTTGGCTCCCTGTTATTACTCGAGAGAGCAAACCACGACGTAATTTCCTTCGAGAATCAGGACGACAGAAATACGGAATGATGGACTAGGGTAAGACGAAGTACGAGTACAAGTACGAGTACGAGTGTGCTCTCGTTCAACATAGCGTGGACCGTACGTACGGTATCGTTACCTGGTACTCGTATTTACGGTTCAGTRAACTTGGGCCCCGAGCATTTTCTTTTGTGATGGTAACTTCTTGTGTTGGGCATGTGGAAGAAAAATAGTACGCATGCTGCAAAGAAATCACTGAGAGATTCCACGTGGAACAAAATCTCGCCGAACCACGAGAAGCAACGAAGCTATGGGTACGTAGTATTAGGGTACRTAATATAAATACAAAACATATACTACCACTTCTACGGCATTTATTTAAATTAGCATTTTTGACCATTTTGAGATTGAACATGAACAATTTCTTTTTGATTCGTTTTTTCTCAAACTTCGAGAAAGAACTCCTTTTAGCGTCGACGATGACTGTGGCAAGAAACAAAAGAATAATCGGCTTACGRCAGTAGAAACAWATASAACCCTAGACGACAAAACAATGTTTCCCGATGCTCGCAATAGCTTGCGTCAATGGAGCGATTCGGCCGATACCAAGATTCCGATCCCGGTCGCAATCACCCTCCATAACTTCATCCCGCCGTCAGTACCCTCCACCAAACGGCCCTCTTCAATTACAAAAAGCGCAAGTTATAGCGACGATATTTACCATACAGACAGCAACGAAAGCGATGAGTCGTCCGTCGGTTCTCCAAGCAAAGGTCGTGGCATTATGTGGCTAAATCGCCAACCCCAACACAACAACAATTTGCTCCCGCGTGTCAATCTTGAAATCACAGCGATAAAACAAGATCAGCTCGACAAAGAAGASAACGGCGAGGGAATCGACACGAATGATATAGTTCAAAAAACGACCATCGTGTATACTGAACAAAGTCCCCAGGTTCGATCGGTTCATCCTTCTTGGGAACATTTAGATGAACGAATATGTATCGATAACCACAGTGAATGGTGGAACCAGAATGATCTCTACAAATCGATGAAGGTAAAGCTTTGGATTGTACCCGAACCAGCGCAATCAGAGGAAGAAAAAGAAGTAGAACAACCAGTGCCAATGGAAGAAAAATGTTTGTTGGAAACGTATTTGCACCCTTCATTCCTCGAACGCATTGATCTTGGTTCWGCCAGTGCCAAAAAGGGAGAAGATGCCGATGATGGCAGTTCATTACCACCAGCCTTACCACCCAATGCAATGCTGGTAMACTTTTCGGACGGGTCGATCCGCTGTCCGCCGAACATTTACCAGGTACTATGGGAAAAGTTTGGTCACACCTACGGGATACTGGAGGCTCCACCGGTCGAGGACTTTGACCGATTTGAAGATGACGTCTTTGCTACTCTCGATCACGTCAAGCAAACCCCACAACGACCACGTTGTCGGTCAATCACGTCTCTACTTGATCAGGACAATGATTCTATAAATCAGAATGGCCCTGATGATATCGATAACGATAATGACGGCACACCAAATAATCTGGAATCGCAAGATGATGAACAACCTCCTTCACATCCCCAGCATGAGCAAGATTCAAACCCAATGACACCCCCACGAAGACCTGTCACCACTAGTAAGCAACAATACCAAAAAGACGACGACGACTTTGTATTTCGTTGTTGTGAACAAGATATAATTGAAGAAGAGAAAAGACGAGAAAAGCTGGATTTACTACGACTGATTGCAGAAGAGGAACGGGGACTCGAGGAAGATCTCGATTGCCTACAAACTGAACAACGGACTTTGATTAGTTTGGTGGAGGAAATCCARGGAGTTGAGCGAGATATTGATAGACTGAAGACCGAACTGAATAAGCAGTCCTTGAAGTGGGAACGAGAAGAGTTCTTGAAAGAGGCTCAAGCTATCAAATTGTTTCGAGATTTGCGAGATATTTATCCAATCACATCGGATTTTAAAGCAACCCACGGAGAGATAGCTGTAGCGCTGACAATCTCCGGAGAAAATGAAAGCTATTTCATTCGGGGTCTACAGCTGCCCGGAGATATTTACACTACTACAGTCGTAGAAGAAGAAGTAAACACGTCTCTGGGTTATTGTGCCCACCTAGTATTTATGGTTGCCAAATATCTCACGATCCAGCTTCGACACCGGATTTTTTGCAATGGTTCACGATCCTCAATCGAACAGGATGGCGTGGGAGTATTTCCTCTATTTCTGGGACGACTCGAAGCAAGAATGTTGGAACGAGAACAGGTCGATCGAGGTGCACGATTGCTAGGGGCGAACGTTGATTGCATCATGATGCATCTCGATTTGATGCCGTCGTCGGAGTTTGTGTCTTCGCCGGCACACGAAATACATATATTAGCAAAGCTTCGGTCTGTTCTAGATTTCGTGGCTGAAGGAAAGATTGCGCCTTAGAGGCATTCGATTTAAGTGATTCTATAAATCCTCTTTTAAATCTTTTGATGCAAAAATCTTTCCCTGGTGGAATGAAAACTATTTTGTTCCATTATCTATGCTTTTGTATCCGACGCCGACCAAAACGCCTTCCAATCTTGCTCTTCTTCTTTGGATTCTTTGGCATCTTCAGTCGAGGCTGCGTTCGGATTTGATTGTTGTTCGAAACTGACAGGAGCTGGTTCGTCGTTTGGAGCGAGCTCCGTGAATGCATCCGATGGAAACGTTGGGAATTCTTTGTAGCTGCCCGTGATTTCTTCGATTTCTACCCCTTCCGATCCCGCCACCATGTTCAGGTTTTGTTGCTTGTATTTTGCCTTTGCCGTGGCCTCCTCCTCCACGGAAGAATAGCCAAGCCAATCTCGGCGATCGGACCCTTCTGGTCGGCTTTGGCCTTCCTCGTCCTTCGTCTCGGCGGAGGATTTGGGACCACGCGATGGTATGCTTTCAAGGCTTTCCGCTCGGATCGTTTCCCAAACTGTTCTGCAGTGCATCCGGCGGACGCTCAGGACGCGGGAGACAAACACCTCGGTCTCTTTGGAAAGGTTTTGTTCGTCGTCGTGGGAATCGTTGGCGATCACCGATTGTCGAAAGCGAGACATGCTGACAAGGCGGTCCCGAAGAATGTTGTAGCAGGCGCTCTGTGGAAGTAGCATGAGAATGCTCTTCAGTACCTGAAAGAGCATCGTCCCGCTTCCTTCAGCCAAGGGGTTCTTGTCTGTCTCGAGCATCCGGACGTGCAGGTTTCGAAAGAGAGGTCGCTCGATCATCTCCACGAGCTTGTCCAGCTCGAGCAAGAAGACAAGGCTGATGTCGAGCGGATCGATCCTCTTGAGAAATAAGGAGGCAGTGCGGCAGGCTCCACCCCATAAGCAAAGCGATGTTGTGGCTACCAAGTTGTGCGAGAACGAATGCAGCAAGATGTGAAACAAACGAGACCTGCGGCGGTCTCGCTCTTCCGCCTCCCTCCCGTAGCCTATGCAGTCTTTCAGAACATTCCTTAGCTCGCTCGCCTCTTTTGAATTCAAGAGAACCAAACACATCTGCTGGATGAACGCGCTTACAAACTGATAATCTTGAGACATTAGATGGTGCGAAACGTCCTTTCGTTTTTTGTTTCGTGTTTGCCTTCTGACAAAGTTGTCCAGTTCAACGGCAAAGGACACGTAGACAAACTCGGGAGGTTGCAACCGACACATGTATGAAATCACCCTAGACAGATCTCCGATCAAGTGTAGATTGCAACTGTACAATTGGATGAGAGCCGAAAATACCTCGCGATCCCGAGACCTCAGGAGGCTGCGCTGCTTGTCCAGTAGGTCCAGAGCGAAACCTATGCTGGAATCGTTCATGGGGTACGGGGATTCGTCGCGATTCTCGCCGACTGTCGGAGCTACCCAAGACGGCGACGATAGCGCAAGACCCGACAACGATTTGTTCGCAGATCGCTTGCCGCTGTGTTCGCCCTTTACGGGGATGGTTATCTTTGCCAAAACCTCTAAACTCTTGTAGATGATCTTTTCGGGGGGATCGTCCACCAATTGATGAATTATGGGTATTATGAACTCACGGGCATACTGCGTGGACACAAAACGACATTGAAACATCCGATACGAACGAGAAACATGGATCAGCTAAAACGTTAATCTCGAAAAGGGAGCTCCAAGAAAGCATTCGGTTTCATACAACTTACGTCGGCCTTCAGGACATCCGGAACAACGCTTTCGTAGAGGACAATGATCCAATGAAGGGCGCACAACCTAGACATCATCATGGAATCCTCGTTTGCTTCTTTCGTGTCATCGGACGCACGGAACCATCCCTGGCTTTCGATGCCTGCATGGATCGTATTGAGAATTGGATATGGCAAGATTGTTGAGATGATCATCAGTCCTGCCGGAAAGGCACACAAATACGCATACACATATGTTCGAACACACACAGCGACACAGAAGAAAAGCCACCTCGGGCTTTCTACTCAAAACTCACCGCTGCCGTCGTACTTGACGTCCATTCGGTAGGGCCGCCGTTCGATGGCGGGCGGGTTGCGCGCGTTGACGCCACCCGGGCTGTCCAGTTCCTCCCGCAGCGCCACGATGAAGCTGTCCAGGTGCTGAACGTAGGCCTTCCCGTCTTTCCTCACGGCCTGCTGCAAACACGCATTGGTCTGGTCCGCCAGGGTATGGGTGGTCGTGTCCGGAAGGAAGTACTCCCTGCTCGTGACCTTGCGATGAGAGTTGTCCCCGATGCTGGCAAAAAAAGAACACAACGAATCGTGAGTGGCGGGCAGCGTCGTGCCATGTCGCACAGCGTCGTGTCGTGTGCAAGACACCTTGCAACAATGCCGTACGGGTTGCCGAAAGGATTCCGGGCATTATCGCTGCTCTTCCTACCATACGTACCTCAGCAATATTCCGGGCAGGACGTGCGGCAGGGCGTTTCGAACCGAAATCGTAGCGGCGCTGAGCGGTGCCGCCGTGTCGTCGCCCCCCTTGGACGAGCCTTCCTGTTTTTTCTTCTGCTGTTGCTGCTTCTTTTGTTTTTTGTTCTCGTCTTCCAGCCCCTGAAAGACGTCGTCGTCGGCCTCGCTCTTGGAGGACGAGACACCGGCGTCCCTTCCCTGTTTTCCTTTTTCGACGCCAATGTGCGCCTTGACGATCCTGGACATCCAGTACATGGCGATTTTTCGGACAAAGGGATCGGGGTGCTCCATCGTGGTGACGAGGGACTGGAGAATCTTGTCGAAATCCACCTTGATCCCCGCGGTCTGGAAGTCATCGATGGCCTCCTCCACGACGTGGTTGTCCAGGAGTTTTGGCAGGACGCTCTGCAAAAAGGCCAGGGCGGACTGCTTGATCGCCGGCTGGGGGTCGGCGATCATGTCAAAGATCCCCGTCAGAAAGAGGTGCAAGAACTCGAGAATGGGTGCCCCGATGAGTTTCTCCGTGAGCTCCTGCAGCCAGGTAAGGGTCAGCCGTTTGGTGTCCTTGTTGTTCATGTAGACGAACCGAGCAAAGACGGGGACGCAGGCTTCGGCGGTGAACTGGCCCGTGTTCATGGCCACCACGATGACGTCCTTGAGCTTCTTGTCGAGGAGCTCGGCCCCGCTCTTGACGTCGTCGTCAACGTCGGCATAGAGGGACCGCAGTATTTCAAAGAGAATGAAAAAGTGCTGGACGGCCAGGCTGGGAATGACCTTGATGACGTTGAAGAGCGACTCCGTGGCGTAGTACCGGACCCGCTGGTTCTGGTCTTGGCAGGCGTGGACGACGCTGGCCAGAATCAGATCGCGGCACTCGTGGGCAATGGTGTTGTTGTCCGGGGCCTTCTTGAGCCCGATGGCCGAGGCGGCGAGGGCCACCACCCCGCCCTTGCGGGCGTCTTCCGAGGTCGACCGAACGTAGTCGTCGCTCAGRAGCAGCAGGATCGCCCGGACGCGCTCCAGCTGCTCGTCGCCCTTCTGTACCAGGGACCGGACGACCTTTTCGATCTCCATGGCTGCCAGCCGGCGTCGCTCGTAGCGCTTGTGGGCAAGGCTGACCAAGACGGCCGCCGAGATGCTCTGCTGGCTGGAGCGCTTGAGCGATTCCCTGGTTTCCTGMACGATCGGATCTTCTACGATGCCGCTGGAGTAGGCGGGGTGGTTGACACCGTTGACCAGCCTCATCATGTCGGAGTCAAAGAGGGTTAGAGATTCTATTTTTTGRCGCATCGTCATGAGCGCATCGGGCAACACCCCCGACGACAGTGGATCGGCRTCGTTGCTGTTGTTGTTGWTGYTGCTGCTGCTGAAGTCGCCCCCGGTGTTGCCGTCGTCTCCCCCGTGTGGATCGTACTCGTACGGGGGCGGTGGKCCCCGGCGCGGCGATTGCTGGGGCTGTTTCTGCTGCTGCTGYGCCTTGTTCCGGCGCTCCTGCGCGCCTCGAAAGGAGGCAGTCGCCCTCGCCRCGGATGCGTTTTGGTTCGGGGGTTTGCTGTGCTGCCTCGTCTGCTGTGGCAGTTCCGAGTGGCTCGGTCCCTGACCGGACCGSACCGCCTTGTCGAATTCGCTGCTCCGGCCACGCTGGCGCTGCCGCGGGTCCAGGCTGCTGTCCTCGCTGTCCTCGTCTTCTTCGTGGGAATCCTCCTCGTCGTCCTCGTCCTCGTCTTCCTCTTCGCTGCTGGAACTGCTCGAGGAAAAGAAGCCATCGCTGCGGCGCGGGGCAATCTTTTTGGACCTAGACGCAGACGACGGAGAGGTCTTCGGACGCCTCGCGGGGGCCGAAGAGGAAAGGCTTCCGGAAGCGGTGGCGTACCGGCCCTGGCCGTCGGTCCTCCCGGAAGGCCGTTGCGCAGGGGCAGCGGAGACGCTGTTGCCGCCCCCGGCGGCGGGCCTTCCGGTCGTTCGGTCCTCGCCCTCGTTCGGGGACCGCCTCATGGTGTTGTCGGATGCCTTTGTTGTGGTGGGGAAAGGAAGGATTCGATCGTCGTGGGTTCCGGGCAGAGAGGTTCTGGGGGTTGTTTCTTGGTCGAGGGTTCAGGAGTTTCTAGAATCAAAACCAAAATCGGAGTGGAGGGATTCGTTTTTCGTTCATTCTTGTACGAGTAGCAACTAAGTGCCCGTAAAGTACGCCGTACCGTACGGTACCGTACAGTACAGTCAAGGGCTAAGTGATACCCCTTCAAAAGCATTGGACATTGGATACTAAGTGTACGGTAGTACAGCACTTCACGTATGGATAGGTGAAATATGCGTCCCGTACCGGTACGTACGGTACGATACGTGACCATGAAGGAACTCGATCAGATTGGTATCTCGTGCAACTAGTACTAACATAGGCGATGTTCCTGCTATCGGTACGTACCGGGTACTTGTACGATTCATACCGCAGTAGATATTTAAAATGAAATTCGGAGTTGACGGGAATCTAAGAGGTGTGGGAAGAATCGATTTTTGGTGTAACACGTTGTGACGACGGTCCGCGTTTGATGATCCTTCTCGTACTTGGTTAGTTTCAAATCAAACATCAAACTTTCCAAAATGAATACCGTACATCTTCATCACGGTAATACCAGTGCGAGTTGATGAGAGTATTTATTGTACGGTTGTAGTATTGTGATTTTTTAAAGGTAGGATTGGCTATAGGCACACAACACAGAGGAATTAATAACCACTCTCGATTCAGATCAGGCGGCCTACCAAGAAGACCACCCTCCGCTCCTTTTCGTCAACCCGTGGGGTCAATCAACCACCGTGAAAGTAGGTCTGGGAAGTTTCCACTTGGGTTTGATGCCACCCCAACTGCATCCACATCCGTGGTTTGGTCTAGTGCTTGAGTTTCCAAAAGGTTCCGCTGTTGAGATGGATCGGAAAGAAAGCACCGAGAAATCTAGATGTATTTCTTCTGTGCTGTCGTCTAATTATCGATATCAATGTAATTATAACTGTGATTGCGATGATCGCCACCATTGCCAGCGGTTCCGCAATGGTTTCTAGGCCGCCAACTGCCGCTCGAGCTCGAGCTTGAGGTACAGCTCGAATTCCTTGTCCGTCCGRAAATGAACCTTTCGGTGGTCCCCGGACTCGTCGTCGATGCGGGTGATCGTCAGGTCGTCGCGGGAAATCATCCCGTCGACGACGAGCCGGCGGCAGACCATCGTGAACCTGGAGTGCAGGTCGAAGATCGACAGGGAGAGCCACTCGACGGAGAGCCGCTCGCGGTGGTTGGTTTCGAGCCAGCGAGACACACTCGCCAGGGCCTTCCGTATGCGTTGCTCGAAGAGCATCTTGGATCCCAGACTAACGCAGGACTGGAGGATCCGGGCCTTCTCCGGGGCGTCCTCCTTCTTGATCCGGGCCAGCCCCMGCGGTTGGTTGCCCCTCGCGGCCTCGTCCTCCCGCATCTTCTTTTCCCGCTCGTGGAGGTACAGCGAGTGCTTGTGGTAGACGTCCTGGGCGTACAGGAGCAGCGCGCGGCAGAACGCGTGCAGCCGGGAGGGGGACTGGCTCCCGCTCTTTCCTCCGTCCGCGTGCGCGAGGGAGGGTTCCCGATGCCCGGGCTTTTGCGGYGCGATGGTCTGCTCGGGGTTGGCCTCGACGAGCTTCAGGCACAGCTGGTACTCCGAGTCCAGCTGCACCTTGACCTCGCCCTCGTGGCAGTGGACCACCGAGAGGGGGGCCAGGCMCCGGCCCGCGCCGCCGCCGACCAGAAAGGAGGGCGGTGCCACAAAGTTTTCCTCGCWTTCCGAGGCCAGCCAGRCCGTGCTCTGCKGGGCCTTTGGGAGGCGCCGTGCAGAAAACGAGTTTCCCCTCGGAGGGGCGTGGTTTCCGGCGTTGGCGTCGGGATCGAGCTCGCTTCTCATCGACTCGAAGAGGTTCGCGCAAAAGAGAGAATGCTGGAGGGAAATGAGCAGTTCCTCGTCGCTATTGTTGTTGTTGTTGYTGYTGCTGTTGCTGTTGTCGTTGCTGTTGCTGTCTCCAACGCTCTTTGCGGCATCGTCRCCGTCCCTGGCACTGGAAAGTGTCGTCATGGGCTCCAAGTAAGCGGACTGCAAGAATCCAGTGGACGATTTCTGAATGTCCAGCTGCAGATTTAGCATGGGAATCTTGGACGGATCRAAGTTTTCGATCACCCTGCCCAGGGTTGGATCGGCCACCGCAAAGGGTTCCGCCCTCGTCCATCTCGCGRCGTATTCGYCCTTCTCGATTTCTTTGTCGGAAGGCGACGATRCCGGCGTGTTCCGACCCTTGTCATCCGTTTCCGTTGTTGCGTCTTYCATCACCGCATCTCCGCCGCCCGCCGTTTCCGGACTGCCACCGTCTTTTTCATCGTCCTTGTCGGCATTGCTGTTCCCRTCGTCCCTGGATCCGTCTTTCTCCGCGTCTTTCATTTCTTGGTCGCCGGAGGGATCCTTTGCGGCGTCTCCTTTGCTGGATTCGTTTCCAGCAACAAYAGTTGTGTCGGAAGAAGAGGCCGAATCACCAGCTTCGTCCGTTGCTTTCTTGTTGACATCGTCGTTGTCTTTGGCTTCGTTGTGGCTTTCGTCCTTTTTCTCCTCGCCGTCTCCTTCCCCGTCGGTCCGTTCCGGCACCCTGAAATCGTCTCGCAGCTCAATGGTGGCAAACCGTGGCACCCGGCTCGCCAATCGCCCCGCCAGCCCGGTCCTGGACTTGTTGCTGCCGCCCATTAGYGCCTGGTTGCCTCCGTGCACCCGATCCCGGTCGTACACATCGACATCGACCGCAATGACCTGAATSGCGGTGTGGCAGGGTACGCGTGTGTGAAAACGCAGGAGCAAGAGCAGAGATCGGTGAACAACGGAACAGAACGAAACAAAACGAAAATCAAACAAAAACCAACGCAAAAACCAACGCAAACGCAAACGAAGAGACCGRCGGTCGTTCCGTCGTGGGGCATCTTCCTACCTCGTTGGTGCGCGCCGCGTGCAGCTTGGCCCTCGTCCCGTGCTCCGGGGCCACGAGCCTCCACTGCTGCCGCAGCTGGAAGAGGCGCCGATCGATGACGTGCTGGGCCTTGACGCCCGCCCAGAGCCTGGCCTCGTGCCGCTCCAGGACCTCGGTGGCCCTCTCGAACTGCGCCCGCTTGCGCTTGAGGGAGAAGAGGGYCTCGGTGCGCTGGCCCGTGGCGGCCCTGGCCGCGGCGTCGTAGTCGGCCACCGCGGAGGAGGCCTCGCCACCGGGCTTGGCCGAGGACGCCGTGGCGTTGGCCGTGGCGGCGACCGTGGCGTCGGTCTCGAAGGACGGGTCCACGATGTTCGTGTAGGAAAAGAACTCGCCCGTGCTGACCAGCGTGGCGAGGTTGATGGCCCGGTTCAGCTCGTTGAGGCCGTTGGACTGGAGCCGGGCCGAGGCAATGGCCAGGGGGTGGACCTTCGGAGCCGTCTTGTCGTTGTCGGTCTCTCCGTCCTCCTCTTCGGCTTCGCCGCCGCCGTGCTCTCCCAGCACGGCCCGGACGTCCTTGCTCGCGGCCGCTTTGSTCTCGTCGGTGTCGTCGCTTTTCTCCATGTCGGCCTGCAGCAGCCCGTGCCGGGCAATCGATCGCTCGAAAAACCGGAATCGCTCGGCGGCGTTCGGAGGCGGCAGGTAGATGAGACGCCCGTCTTCGAGGATGTGGGAGGGGGGAAAGGACTGCATCACCCCGTTTTTCGTGTCGGTTTCCGTTGTTGTGTGTTCGCTTGCCTGCTCGGATTGGATGGCTGCAGCGTTCGGTGATTCGGACCCGTCGGCAGACGATCTTTCCGCCGTATTGGTAGAAGGAGGAGCAGCCGCCGCTAGGTTTGCATCGTCCTCGCCACCACCGGTCGCWCCCCCAGTTTCCTTTGGCAGCGCTTGTGCCGCCGACATGGTTGCCGGTGCCTCCTCAGATGTAGATGGCGATGACGATGACGATGGCGATGGCGATGACGATCCCCGCCCGGCGCAGCGCAAGACTGTTTGGGCAAACGATCACTCCGGACGGACTCGGACTCGATGGACTGCTCCGATACTCTCTGCCTGTAGTTCCGGGATCCCGGCGATCACTGACAGTTCCTCGCAAGCGGTAGGTCAGAAGGTGATCCGTGCGAGAGCAACTACTTCGTACGCGTACTGTAGCAACAACACGCTTTCGGTTATCATCAATCAATGCAAGTACGATACGATACCTTTACGACTACTATCCTGTGCGTTCCGCCGTCCCTGTCGGCGACGCGGACCATCGGATCTTTCCACGAAGAGATTTTTTGCGCACGGTCAACAATCACCCATAGTACAATGGAAACTTGCGTGGAAAAAATTGGTAGAACTAAAGAACCACATTCCCACATCCCCTCGCTATTCCGTCCGCCCACCAGCGATGGGATGCTTCCATGATTGAAAACAGCTTCAGTCCCGAGTAGGCACGACTGTGTGACTCAGGGAAACCCAGAAAAACCAAAAACCTCTCTCGGTCGAAAATGAAACGGCACGGTGCTTATTTTTTTCTCATACAGGAAAGTACAATTACAAGTACCTCCGAGCCACGGCAAAAAAGCCAGGCGAAACATACAAAGAACCCATCGACACGCAGCATCGCTGGCTGCGCCGCCCATCCGTCCATCTCCCTTTCACTGTTCTCGATTGAATTGAATTGAACCAGAACGGAAGAGAACCGCTCAGTTTTTCACCATGGCATCGAGCGGGAGCAGCTGGAGGAGGGTCGCCGAGGGTGCCAGAATGGTGGCGTCGGCGGTCGCCAGGCAATCCGCCGAAGAGACCGGCATCGCCGCCCAGCGCATCTCCCGCCACGGGGCCGACCTCTCCTCCAGGGCCGCGAGGGCCGTGGGAGAGACCGAGTTCTCGGCCGCCGCCTGGTCGGTCCTCCGGCACGCGGTCCCCGGCGAGGCCGCGGCGGCGGGCGGGGAGTCCCCTTCCCCCGCGATGACGGTCCGGAGCGGGACGGCGCCCTACGAATCGCAGCTCCGCAAGAAGCGCCAGCGAGGGTACCCGGCGAGAACGACGCAAGGGGAGGAAGCYGGCACGGCAAACGGTGGCAACGGCGAGGAGGTTCCCAATCCGTGGCTGTTCCACCAGCCAGAAGCAATGGCGGCGGCTTCGGAACCACCGTTGCCGAATCCGGTGGGGGGAGGCGAGAGCAGTGCTTCCGGGGACGGGACCTYCAGTGTCGGACCGCCCGGAGACCACGGCCYAAACACCGCAGCCGACAACACGGTATCCACGGCTCCCCTGGCAGAGGATGCCATTGCCGCCCCGCCCTCCCCTCCGGTGGAGGACGCCAATCCGTCGGCAACGAACAACAATACCGATGCGGCCGAGGGAGTGGAACCAGCTACGCGCTTTTTGAGAGAGGGACAGGCCGTGCCCTCCTCGAGGGTCGGCCGGGCCTTTGGTTTTGCCACCCTGGGAGCGGGCCTTGTGTGGGGAACCGTCGGTGAGCTCACCTCCCGCCTCGTCGGCGGCGGAAGCAGCGGCGGTGGCAACGCCGTCACCACGGACGCCAACGCGGACCGGTTGGCGGCCACCCTCTGCCGGATGCGCGGGGCCGCCCTAAAGATGGGACAGATGCTCAGCATCCAGGACGAGACGCTGCTGCCCCCCGCCCTGACGCGGGCCCTGAAGCAGGTCCGCCAGGGCGCCGACGCCATGCCGAACCACCAGCTGGTGAAGCAGCTCCGGTCCGAGCTCGGGGACGGGACCTCCGACGACGAGGCGTGGCGCAGCCGCTTCCGGTCCTTCGAGGAACTCCCGTTTGCGGCCGCGTCCATCGGACAGGTCCACCGCGCGACGGTGGTGGACAAGGAGACCGGAAGCCTCCGGCCGGTAGTGGTCAAGGTCCAGTACCCGGGGGTGGCCCAATCGATCGAATCCGATTTGGGAAACCTCAACATGCTGGTCAAGATGTCGGGCCTCGCCCCGAAGGGATTGTTCATCGAGAACGTGATGCGGGTTGGAAGGGACGAGCTCAAGGTCGAGTGCAACTACCTCAACGAAATGGCCAACCAGGAGACGTTCCAGGACCTGGTCCGGTCCGATCCAATCCTCCGGAAAAACAAATTCGTCGTTCCCGACGTCTTTGAGGACCTCACCACGGAACTCGTCATCACCACCGCGTACGCACCGGGTGGAACCATCGACAAGGTCTCGCACCTGGACCAGGAAGAACGCAACCGCATCGGTCGGACCATACTCTACCTCACGATGCAGGAACTCTTCGAATGGAGGCTCATGCAGACCGACCCCAACTGGGGAAACTTTCTCTACGAYGTCGGYACGGGAACCACGACGCTGATCGATTTCGGCGCCACCCGTGAATTCCCCAAGTCGTTTGTGGACGGCTACCTGCGCATCGTGTGGGCCTCGGCAAACCGAGACGAGGACACCCTGTTCGAGCAATCCCTTGCGATGGGCTTCCTGACGGGCGACGAAAACGACGCCATGATGAACGCCCACAAACTGAGTGGCTTCACAGTCGGTGAACCGTTCTGGATCGACGAGCCCTTTGACTTTCGGGGGTCCCGGATCTCGGAGCGAATGGGCGAGCACACCTCGGTCTTTTTGCGGCATCGCTTGACGTGAGTAAATACGGTAGCTTTGGTGTTGTCGTTTCTTGCAGAACCGAGGAACAAATGTTCTCTTTCCAGTGCGTTGCGAATCTCACACGGTTTTCACTCACCTCTCTGTTGTCCGTGTTGCTGCTGCTGCCCACGGTGCCGTTGCTGAATCCAAAACTAGTCCTCCTCCGGAAGAAGTTTACACACTCCACAGAAAACTAGCAGGTGCCTACATGCTCTGCATCAAGCTAGGTGCGGTGATCAGAAGCAGAGACATGCTGGAAGCAGTGGTCCGCAACCACGTCTTCGAAGATGGGATGCCCAATCCTATCACAGGGAAATAGGCATAGACTTGGAAGCAAAAAATCGATAATTCATTATTTTATGATCAAGCATTGTAATTTTATCCCTGTATCATCATTTTTTTTTTTCGTACTATTTTTTGTTCTAGATAGTCGAACAATGTGACATCACTTGAAACCAACATCCATCACGTCCTAGATATTGTAATCTCAAAACGATTGGCTTGTATCGGCCGCTGTAGTAGAGAACAACTGAGATGCAGGGGAGGTGCAAGTCGACAACCGACAGAAAAATTCCAAAATCAAAAATAGTTCACAAGACGATGCCTAGCACAAAACGGGAGCCAGTGGCAATACTGATGACAGCGGCGAACCATGACATCGCCCCGTTACTAGTTGGTATTTCTCAAGGTGTTTTACATCATGAAGCCTTTGTATTGATCTCTCAACATTTGCACGAAGATAAACATGGTCACCGTGTGTCCACCGCATCGCATGTAGTAAGGGGCAAATCCGTTGTAAAGCGCCAAGAAGCCAGAATCCGAAGCAACCTTTGTTACGGTTTGGAGGGTTCCAGTATATGGGAGCTTACCGGTTTTAGGATCTGGTTTTTGACTGGCCATGCGATTCTTGGCGGCTTCCAGGGGCATGGTAATCAAGGAATAAATTAATCCACTGGTCATTGCCGAACAGAATACGTTCGAGATGGAGTTTCGCTTTTGGTCCAAGGCCTTTGCGTAAAAATCCTTGAACTGGTCGAGGGTGGCGACCTGGAAGACACCCACCATCATTGCACGCGCTACAAACGGGTTCGACCCTCTCCAGAATGCGCTAACTCCTTCCTCCTTCAAAATTCGCGTGAAGGTGTCGGGGAGCGATTTGTAATTTCTTCTTTCTTTGACTGGCAGCGACGAATCGTTTGACATTCGGATCACGCACACTTCCATGGGACACGAAATGTAGGCTGCGATTCCACCGGTAACTGCACCCACTCCAACACTATAGAGTTCAAATGAAAAAAATGATTGTGAGAATAAAATGTTATTTCCAGTGTATAATTTGCGACGAAATGTAAGTCCCCATTCACGATCCCTCTAAGAATACTCCAGAGTGATACGATAGCTGTGGTTTTCCTCTCGGCACACAATCGTTCCGACGGGGACACAAAAACTACTCACCGAGAGGCAAAATCCGTCTTTCCGCGGTATTCATGGAGTTTGTCGCGGAAGGTCTCGAACAAACCAAAACGGGAAGTCGCGTAAAAGACCTGTCGTGCCACACCGGCCGATAGACCATCGTAGAAACTCCTAAAGCCGTCCTTCTTGATCGCTTTGGAAATCGAAAACGTTTGGCCGCTAGCACTGGCGAGGTTTGCGCGAACAGCGGCAGTGTTGAACGGATGGACCACCACCCATCCCATGCATCCTCCGAGGCCGGCGGTGCCAAAAATGACGGATTTTGGAAGGGGAGCGTCAGAAGCGGTCGACATGTTTGATGGCTTGCTGGGATTTTTAAGTGTCGGATTAGACTCGGGGGAGGCCGTTTGTGTCGAGAGTGCGGATGGAATGCAATTGCATGTGCGGAACGCATATTGGAAAATTCAGAACGATAATTTTTTTGGTGAATCACAGGTCCATCCAAGGCGTGAATGGCGCGTTCTGAACGTGCAAGGCAAATCTCCACGTCTCACGTTTTGAACCGGACTGCCGGTATTTAGTGGTCTTCAAGCGGCTTTCGCATCGTGACTTCCCGAACCGTCGACTGGTTTGATTGGCGCAGTAGTAGAAGTACGAGATAACTCACTTACGAACTCTTAATACCGTACCTACGGCAAGATAAGTACGATACGATGACGTTGTTTCAAACGTGCACGTATGCGAGAATCTTGGGAAGTATAGTTCGTACTTACCGTACGTATAATACGAACATCATGAGCATAAGATAAAAATTGTCGGGCCGGGGGCCGGGCAACATTTCATACGGCAGGCCAGATTCTATTCGGTTGAGTCGATTTTGGTTTTCTTCGAAGTCAACTGATGAACCGCACTAATTTGAAGTTCTTCTTGGCCTCCGCAAGCCGAATCTCAGCATCTTACATCCAGAACTACCTTCCGATAGACATCCGCTCATCTTTTCATCTACCTCCTACATAACGCGCCTGTAGTGTTGATCTCATACAACGTTCTACATAAGAAAATCAACGTTGATTCATTCACTGGAATTCAAGTTTCAAGTTTTAAAGCAGTGGAGAACAGCCAACGATGCGTCTATGATGAAAGGGACTGCTGGGGATGTACTACGACCAACAAAATAAGCGTCAGCAAAACGCTTCAACAAGAATCCACCAAGACTAATCGAGCAATGGAGAACAAACGAAACAGAAGAAGAATGAACGGTCGACTAAAATTTTTGCCTCTGCTACCCTCGGCAATTTTGTTTGTTGTCGTGTTTGCTCATGTGCAGCTGTTGGTGAAGCAAAGATATTCTATTGACGACTGCAACCACGATAAAATTGTTCCAACGACGATGGCATTTTCTTCATCGGCGTGCATCGGAACCCGGGAATCTTCCTTTCCCACCAAAGATGACAAAAATTTCCGCGGCAAAACCTACGACTGCACGTGGACGCCATCATTAAGGTCGGGAGAGAGGAGGCAGCTACTGGTTTTGTTGACTGCCGGAAAGGCCAGCCTGCCTACTGCCAACAACACTCGCACCACAACCGGTTCGAAAACGGGAATCAAACGTCCCAACACGCAAGTTCGAACCATTATGTCGATGTTGGAAGAACGATACGACGTTTTTCTGCCATCGGATTGCAAGGATGGCAAGATGGATAAAACGAAAGAATGGAAAAAGACAAGGAATTATTTGTACCACGCCAGTCGGAGCTTCCAAGACAGTAATCACGACGAAAATGGCAATCGTGGTAACGATATCCGTAATTTTTCCGAACAGGTCGTCAGCGTCTTGGACTTTTTGGACGAGCGGCTCGAACTGCCTTCGCACGTTTCGAAACGGATCCTTCAGGAATCTCCTCGGATCCTCCGGAAACCAGTCGATTCCTTTCTCATTCCGACCGCCGACTTTTTGTTGCAGTTGTGGGGAAGGGAATTGTTTCTAAAAGCGGTGGAGCGCAATCCCGCCTTGTTGCTGACGAGCGGTGTAGGTTACACAACAAATCGCAAGAAGAAAAGCGTTGCTGTAAGCCAAAGCACCGATGCGGCCCCGTCGGACCGGGGCGGTGACGATGATGACTCCGACACCCGCACCGAAAACAATTTCAATACAAGCACAGACCAAAATGTAGAGGAGATACTCTTGAGTCGGACGGGGCTCTCTCCTAGCGCGATCCGACGAATGAAAAGATCCACYCCGCTCGCGTTTGGTCTATTGGGCTCGAAAGTGCATTCGGTACTAGACTTTTTGGATGGCATTTTGCAGGAGAAAGAGTCGGGTGCGACGACGGCCAAAACAGGAAAAGTGACAAGAGCACAAACCAAGGCTGCACACGAGGAAGACTCAAACAAAAGGAAGAAGGTTCTCGGCAAGGTCATTTCGGCCCACCCGTATTTGCTAAATTTGTCGGTCGAATCTAATCTGAAACCACGCGTGCAATTTCTTGCAGAGAGTTGTGGCCTGAGTCCGACGCAACTTGCGAAAGTCGTTCAGACCTCTAACGGCTCGGTGCTAGGATTGTCGGTTGAGAACAACTTGCAGCCCACCATAGACTTTTTGCTRGCGGAAATCTTCTTCGAGGATGAGAACGACAAGGATGACCCTCGCTCGATGCTCACAAAGTGCATACTGACCCACCCGCAACTCTTGGGTCTCAGCATTGCAAACCTTAAATCCAAGGTGGACTACTTTGATTCGATTTGGCCTTCGCTGGCGGGTAGGATTGCAAAAAGATGCCCCGCCATCTACTCGCTCAATCTCGACCAGAACATATCGCCGACMGTTCACTTCTTGGCTAGGGTTTGGGGAATGAACGGTGGGCAGGGATTGTTGTCGGAGGAGGAAACCATCAAGAAAGAGTTTTATGCTATGCTGTACGAGTATCCAAACATCATTACACTTTCTGTAGAAGCAAACCTGCAACCGACCATGATGTTCTTCAATAAGACGGGATACACGTCGCTGAACGAGAACTGGGAATTGGTTTCACCGAAGTCCTCGGTTGCCAGCGGTGTAGACAGTGCCTCCGACCAAATGAACACCGTCCACGGGAAACAAGCGGCTTCCGGCCGCATCCGGGGCAGATACATTGCGGCATCTCTCTACAACCGATTGCTGCCCCGGTGGCACTTTTGTCTCTCCCATACCAAGCAGAAGAAACTCTCAGAGAAAAGTGTAGATGCCGCTGTATCTGCAACGGACCCTTCCTCCGTGGCGCTGCCGATGCCATCGACATCGTCACCGCTTCCGCAGGAAACATCCCCCGGGCTTTCACCGATGACGCCGCCACTGCACGTTTTGGTGATGGCGGACGACAAAGCCTTTTGTGAAGTCATGGGAGTGGAGGTCGAACGATTTCTGAGCTTCAAGAAGGAAGCTATTCCGCGGCTCAAATTTTCCAGCCAGTTTGACACCTGGCTCAAAACCGGCAAACCGATTGATCTGTGACACAACGAAAGAATGACATTGATCATGGTGTAAATGTAGCAGAGCCTCGCCGGTGTTCGACCCCTTGGTTCGTGGGGAGTCTATCGGAATCAGTCCATTGGAAGTGCTAACTTCGAGTAAGATAGAGAATTGAAATAGTTTCATACCACGTTAAATGATGAATTTACATTATCCCATTGAGAATATTATTATGCAGATGCTTTGGTGTTACTTGCATTGGATGTTGACCAAAATGCGACTCCTCGACGCACTATTCTATTCATCAAGCAGCTCAAAACGGAAGGCTGATGGAAGGAAGAGAGGGAAGATCGACGTGCGGGAGCGAAGGTAGCGTAACGAACCCATCGACGACAAGATTCTGGCTGAAACTGAAGAACCCCGCAAAGGCCACCACAAGCCCCAGAGCCGGAATTTCCTTTGGAGAGGGCGAAAAGGGCGCTGACAAACGGGCCGCATAACAGGCCCCCATAAACACGCTGACCCCTGTCGCAATGAAAAGCCCCGTACTGATGCTGCCGGCATCACCGCTGGTGATCATGGGCCCGGAGGCCACGAATAGAGCGGCTGCAGCGAGGACCGCCGGAACGAGCGTCTTGAGGCCGTGGTCCACCGAAGGTGCCTTGGAAAAGGACCAGATCGCTTCTCCAAGCAGGACGATCGCGAGGCCGTAGTTTTCTTGGCCAGCGACCAGTGCTATCGTGTCCAGATCGGTCAAAGGTGCCACGGGAAGGGGCATCGGGGCGTCGGGATCGATGATTTTAGGGGCAACGGGCGGTGCGAATTGGTTGGGAGTGATGATATTGGCCGCGGTGTCCACGGTGGCAGGAGCCGCTGGTGATGTCGCGGCACCCACTGCTTCGGAAACGGCATCGGCTGCCTGCGGAGCCGCCGTATCGGGGACGCCCGCGGCGATATCTGCTTCGGGCATGCCGTCGACCTCGGCCCGGATGGCGGTGTTCGAAAGCGAAATTCTAGGCTTCATTGTTGCAAACGCATCGACGGAAGACCCGGTCAATAGCAGCGACGCCAACGAAAGGAGCAGATTCTGGTTTCTCATTATTAGTAGTACAATGTTTCGGTTTCTGGCACGAATGGTGGCAAGGAAGAGGCGGTGGTTCTTYCTATCGGATTGGCCAAACGCTAGAGGGACAGGAGGAATGCGATACGGTACGAGGCTTGCGCCGATGGTACGGTACGTACCGTACGGTATGGAAGAGCAAGCAAGCGATGATGGATGATACTTCGTACTACGTGATACGGCAATGAGTAAGTTTGTACCGAAACGTATTTTTTTTCATCTGCAGATCTTTTTTTTCTCGTTGAAGTGGGATTCCACGTGGACGGGAGTGGATTGACTCGTCCGAATGAAAACTAAAAAATCATCTACGGAATCAGCCATCACCACAGGTTATTTTTTAGTTCGAAAAAACCTCAAAAAAGCAGCGAGTGGCATGATTTTCTTTTGATGTGAGGGCGAACGATAAAAATGCAATATTTTTTGACGTGGTCAAAGCAGTAGGACATGTTCTTACTTCACTCGGAGTTTTAATATAGCACAAACTGCTTTCACAATGGGCGAGACTACAGCTGGCTCGCCCTCCATTCCGGACGATCCCGAGAACGGTAGCGATCCAGTGAAAAAAACAAATTACTATGCAGCACTAGGAGATGCCGCCGAAGAAACCAGGCCGACACAGGATGCAGCAGTGCTTATGGCGAGAAAGAACCGGAAAAAGTTCAAAAAGCTAAAAAAGCGTGCGGGTCTCGTGGTGGTGGCAAGTGAACGTTCGGGCCTCTTGACGAGATCCGAGTTCGAGGAATACCAGGAGCAGCTACTCAAATCGGAGAAGGAAGATGGCGAACAACAGCAGCAGACCGAAGCCAGCGGCAAACGGGCGTCGGAGCCACAGCCACCGTCGAATTTTTCTCTCYCGCCAATCGGTACATCGATCAGTGTAAGAAAAAAATGCGTTGGGATAGAATCGGTGGAGGCAGCGACACACCGCGATCTACTGTGCTGGCTCCTCCAGCAAAAACTGGATGAGAATAAGCCACAGCAAGGCTCGAAGTCGTCAAAGAAACGCCGCAGAGACGAGGAGGGCAACGCAAACGAATCCCAAAGTGGACAATCTTCGACGCCAAAAGATAATGCGGTCTCGATCCCACACTGGGCCTCAATCCACAACCCCGGGGCCTGCGAGCAGGTTGCCGTATTGGAGATCAACGTTCCCGACGAAACGATCGAACCGTACACGCGGTTTTTGAAATCGTTGAGAAGCAACAGCGGCAGCGATACGACAAAAGACAAGGGAAGCTGCAACGGTGATAATTCAATCACCGACGTCGACAGCGGTTCTCGTCGTTGCTTTCCCCACTCCCAGGTAGGTGTCGGCACCAAGTGGTTTCAAGGTTACATGCCGAAATCTATGTCGGAAAGTTTGATGTACTTTTCCAATACCAAAAAAGACTCTAAAAAGAAAGAAAGCGAGGAAGAGACGATAATCCCTTCAAAGAAAGAGTTGATAGAACGCCTGGAGGCGATGTTGCTTTCAGCGGAGGAAATGGATGAGCAAGGGTATCCAAAGTCCATGTCTTCACCCAATGACACCCAAGGTAATCAAAACGATGCTGCGCCAACAACAGAAAAACTCGAGCCACCGGCCAAAATTCCATCGCAAACAGCGAAAGACTATGTCACAGCATTTGGAGTGAGGATAGAAGAGCAAAATATAGAAGACAAAAGCTCCTATATCGAAACTCCCAGCAACAAACCCAGTAACGGTGGTGGTGCCAACGAAGATCATCATCCGGCTCGCGTGTTCGGATTGGATTGCGAAATGGTCCAGACGAAACTCGGAAAGGAGCTAGCCCGAGTCACTCTTCTGCAGTTCGAGGAATTTGTTGGGCCACAAACCAGTTCCAAGACCACTGTATTGCTGGACTGCCTCGTGCGCCCCACCAATAACATTGTCGACTACCTGACAAAACATTCCGGGATCACACCGAAATTGCTGGAACCAATTTCCACGAGACTGGAGCAAGTTCAATTTGCTCTGGCATCGTTTCTGACACCAAACGATATTCTCATCGGACATTCTCTGGAGAACGATCTCAGGGCGATGCACTACATTCACCCCCGGGTGGTTGACACCTCCATGATCTTTCGCCCGTCCAACAAAACCAAGGGATTCAAGTTTTCGTTGCGTCACTTATCGTACACTTTGTTGAAGAAAAAGATTCAGAGCGGATCTCATTGCAGCGAGGAAGATGCCCAGACAACCCTCGATCTTGCGTTGTTAAAGGCTCTGAAAGGAGATGCTTTGCAAGTTCCCGGATTCGGAGACGACCAGCGGCAATCCCTGGTTCAGCAAAGATTCGTAAGAAATGGTGTTGCTGCATTCATCGGCCCGACTTCGTGGCTCGAAACCCACGTTACCAAACATCCAAATGGCGCACATGCTCTGAGTTATGATGTGGCGAGCGATGTAAAAAAGGCAATGCTGGCATGGATGACCAATAGTCGCAAGGCCCATCTAATCTGGTCAAGACTAGAATTCAGAGGCAAAGCTAACTCGAATTCTGGTTCCGATTCGTCCATTAAAATCTTTCAATCACTCGTGGTGAGTTTTTGATATCCCGCACCGGAAAACGATACTTATCCACTTTACTGTTGCTAACAAGTTGCTCTCCTATTACTGTATTTCCTACATGTTTTTTAGACGGCACTAGTCGAAAAAATGCCTCCAAGATGTGTCCTTATGGTTGCCATTCAAGGGGAATTACAGAAAACCAAAGATATGTTCAAACGGAGAGGCGCTTGTCGCGATCCGAGGGCAACCATTATATGGTCCGAGCATGATGAGGAAGCATGGAAAGAGCAGCTGAATTCAACAAGAACTGGTTACGTCCATTGGTTCAGCGCATCAATAGACAAAAACTGATATTAAGTTTGAAAAAAATACTTTCTCTCTCTAGCCTGTAGAGCTAAAATCATAGTTTGAATTCTCTTCAAATACATTCATACATTACTTTACAATTCCTGAGAAGAATACCCAAATGCATACTACTAAATATCCAATCACTTCTTTCAGTTCTTCTAAAGCATACCTATCCTTGTTCTTTCAATTCTTTGCAGTTTCATGCATCATGTGCAGGAGCAAGGCCCAACAAATAGGCTGGAAGCCGATGCTATGGAAGATTRATTTGCAACCAAATTATCCACAATCATAATCATGATTTATACCCACTAAATAGATACGTCTCTTTATGGTCAACCACTTGGATTAGTCAAAGGGAGCTTCCTTCCTGGTGTTCTTGCTGTATTCCCTGAATCCAAAAGATTCTTACATGATTTTGTCTACCCTAATTGGTAGTAGTAGAAGAACATTAGTGGTGCTAAAAATAAGAGTTCTTCCACTATTAAAATGATATTTGGCAACCTTACTAAGAAGAGTGAGCGCTTTGCAATTATACCCTTGGTTTGTTTTAGTATGCTTTGGTTGTGTAGATATTGTCATTCCTATGGTCATGTTGAGGTGGATTTGTTTGGTGAGAGCAGGTTGTGTCTTATTTTTTGTGTGTAGTAGAACCTGTCAGGGTCCCTATGTCTTACAGATAGAAAAATTGTTACACTTGTACATACCATATGTGAATGCAAACAATGATTGAATGAAGTTGTATCATTCAGAAAGACTAAAGGGAGAGCCAAGATGTCTTGAATTAATAGATTGTTTTGGCGGGAGCCAGCCATGCTTCTGGTGTTGCTGTACCATGAAACAATTAGTACTAGTAGTACTTAGGAAAAATTCATACTTCAACACACTTGAACAAGTATTCAATTGATGGCTTTGAAGGAGTACTTAAAGAAATGTCAACCAATTACTTAAAGAAAATTTGTACTTCAACTAAATTCAACATTGTTTAAATAGTAGAATCAATTAGGATCTTTGAAAGAGAACCAACTGTAAACTTATAACCCCAAAACTTTTTGTCAGGCTGTAGGCAACAATTTTTTTCACTGAACCTCATACCAAAAAATTTTAATACTACTTAAATAATCCCAAAACTTTTAGTCAGGCTGTAGGCAACAATTTTGTTTACACTTAACACCCCATACCAAACCTTTTAATTTAAGAACCCCAAAAACATTTGTCAGGCTACTATAGGCACCAAGGTTTCTTTAACTTAACAAACCTAATTTTATTTGTCAGGCTATTACAATGAGAGTTTTTATTAAATATATCGATTCTAAAGGAGATATGTCAAGTATCTACAATTCAAAAAAGATCTTTTTAATACTCCCTTGTGCAGTACAATTGACAACAAATTGCACATTGTCATTATTTTGCATTGCAAATTCCCAAAATGCAACAGATACTCACAGCTGATCTGACTCCATTTTCCAGTGTCACTACCACTATGTCTTCCAACATTGGCTACAAGAAGGCCAAATAAGAACAGGAGGGGGCATGCATTAGTACAAAGGGATAATCTTCAAAATGTAGTTGTACTAATGGTGGAACTACAAAATGTTGGTGTAGCAGATCTGTCAAATGTTGTATTGGCAGATTACACTACATGAATGTAGACAGTGTGAATTAGTACCTTGAGTTGGTGACAGCCTCCACTGACCAGAGTGTATATCTAAAGGAACACTCATACTCAATATCATTGCAAAGTTGCATATCCCATTGTTGGGGCACCATACTAGTAGAGGGAGGAGTGGTGCTTGTTCATGGTGGAGAAATAATGAAATAGCAGAGAGTTCTTGGTTGCCAAATAATAAAATCATGGCTGAAAGAAGCAGTTCCAAATTTTAAAAAATAAAAAATACTACTACCTCCCTCTGGAACCCCAGTAGTACTACTGGTAGTAGTAGTAACACGCTCAGTCTTAAACTTGCAGGATAAATGGGGGAAAGGAGGTGATAAAGAATTATGCAAACAAGTACCGGTAGAAGTTGATTGATTGATTATGTTGACTCGAAACGTATGGGCTCTCCCTTTAGTCTTTCTGTTCAATCGTATGAGTCAATCATCATAAATCAAGATTTTGCCACCAATAAAATTTGAAATTTTTCTCAAGTTCTCGAAAAAGCTTTCATTTTACTTCCTGTCTTCCCTGAGGGCTGTTGGCAAGTGTTCAAAAGGGAAACGGCATTGTAACCGCAGTATCGAAGACAGAGAGATAGACATAGAGTGATTTTCAGAAACTTTACTGAATGAAATGGAAGAGACGACAACAAAAGCTGGTGATTTCTTCCTCGCAAAAGCGTCGCGCGTTGGAGGGCCTGTGACATGTGTTGCATTTTCTCCCTCGAAGGCTCCAACGGGTAAAGGCGGTCAGCAACAGTCAAAGTTCTTCTTTGTAGCACAAGGTCCATATTTGACACGCTATAACGATAACGACAATAATCTCTCGGGAGGAAATTGCAATGATAACAATGACCAAGCGAATCAACCACAACAGCTACTAGTTCTCCCTGACGACAAAGCACGGCCACGAGGGGGAGGGACTATTCACGGAATCAGTTTTCTCAATGACGAGAAACACGGCTGTGCGCAATGGGATGCAGTGGTATATGGAGGAAAACGGCTCGCATTCTGTAATCTCATGGGTATAAAAGTTGGACGATGGGATACCTTCCAATCGTCAACRGAGAGTGTTCCAAATCCAATGTCCTCGAGCGCGCCCTTCCTCGAGTTGGACGATTGGGTTTGGAATGTAAAGATCTTTCCCAAACAGTCATATGGCGACGACAACAATAAAACACATGGGACAAGCAAATCAAAAATAAGTTTGGTAGTCGGTTTTGCTCGCCACATGATCGAAATATGGAATGTAGAAAATTCTGCCACTGGTAATACCGACGATGCAATTCTCTCGACTCGTTTGCGTCGTTTCTTTCTGAATCCAGCCACCGTTGTTACATCAATGGATTTCATATTCCTCAACCGAGAGTACCAAAGCAAATGTACTGATAAGACGAGAGATGATAACGAAAGAATTGATACTCTTTGGATTGCAGCAGGTACTTCTTTTCACAAAATATGGATATCATGCATTTCAATTGAGGACATTCTCGAAAAAGGCGAGAAGGAAGACAATTCAGCCAATTTATCAGTTGAAAACGTTGACAGCGCAAACTATCGGTCTCTAGGTTCTCATTTACTTCAAGGCCACTCGGGGGTGGTCCACAGTGTTAGATGGTTTCAAGACGGTGTCAATATTTCTCTTGCCTCGACCTCCGACGATCGTAGCGTTCGAAGATGGGTATGGGATGAGGCCGATGGGCAATGGATGGAAAAATGGACGGGATGGGGTCACTCGGCTAGAGTTTGGAATATATCGACGATATATGCTTCTAATGGATTGTCTGTATCATCCCCATCATCAACAGCTTTTATGTTGATATCTGTAGCCGAGGACGGAACAGCTAGAGTTTGGTCAGCCGAATCCGGAGAAACATTGGCCTGCATTCATCACCCCACATCTCTTTGGACGGTTGATACACGGAAAACCGATGATGATGGGAATTTTATCATCGGTGCAGTAGATGGAATCTCGGCCATTTACAATGTACACGATTATGTAACGGGTAGAGACGGTCTTAAAATTGATTGCGTTGCTGTTCCCGACGATCGGCCACCATTAATGAGTGGCAAATCAAATTGTCTCATCAAAAGCATAGCACCAGGAAAGGAGAAAAATGAAGACTCCGACATCGTACCAAAAAAGAAGAAGAAAAAGACGAAAAATAAGATACAGTCACAAGTTATTGTCGGTATGAAATGTTGGAAAGACGCATCATCGGAAAGTACTCCGAAAATATTGGTTGCGACACGGCAGGGATCTTTGTTCACTTTCGATATTCATCATGAAAACTGGCAGACCTGTGATCCATGGTGGCAGCCATCAATTGGGGAAAGCTATGGAATTCAAGCCAATGATGGAAACTGTTTGGCTGTACTCGATAGGCTATCTGCAGTAGCCATTGGCACGGCTCGAGGAGACATTATAATTRCATCAACCCGGCAAGAGAAGATAAAGAGTCACACCATACTTCATGCAAGTAAACTCAGAGCAGTACAAGGTTTGACATTTTATAACCCTTCCTGTCTCATCTCGTTCCACGTTCGCACAGTTGCATTTTGGAAAGTGAAATTTGATGATATATTTACTACATCAGACATGCAACCCGATTGCGTTCTTCAGGTCGAAACAAAAGGAATACCCCAATGCTGTGCCTACGACCAAGAGAATGAACGTATTATTATAGGAGACTCCAGGGGGAACCTTTCATATTACCAAATCATCAATGATGAGTTTAACGGTGGAGGACAAAATCATTGGAATCCAATTTGTGTACTCACAAGGGTACACCAAAAACAGCATATTACGTCGATAAAATGGCTGAATAAAAATACCATCCTATCTGCTGGCAATGATGGCTGCCTACACGTTTCTTATTTGGACGGAGATATTCTTCAAAGGGGTTGGAGCTATTCTGCCCCTTCCCTGACTGGGATCACAAAAATCATCACAGATAAATCATCAATTGGTGAGGAATCGTATTCAGGACCAATCGTTGTGGCTGGATACCACGGAAATATCTACCGAGTGATGGATATGGATTCAGGATATGAATATATTCGATGTGACACCGGAGGACGACAACGGATCCTCGACTGTAGGTTCATTATCGATGAGTGCAACATTGCTGGGAGATCCCTCGACTATCAATTACTAGTGTGTCAGGCACAGAAAGATGGATCAAATGTTATTTACGTTCAAAATTCCTTCCCTCAGTTTGTACCAAAGCTTTTAGACAATCCTAAAAAGCTAACAGCAGGGGTCAAACTACATGGAGAAACCATCTTTGAGTCGACATTTTTTAACCTGGCGAGCAAAGATCTGATATTTCTAGTGACTGCCAGTGAAGATTGCAGTTCAAGAATATCGTCATGGAAAGGTGGTGAAATTGTAGATTCGGTTCAGTTGACACCGCAAGAGTCATGTTGTCGTTGCGTCGCAGTGAGCCAAATAGACAAGAAATCAGTATTGTTGATCGTTGGTGGTGGTAAGCTCGCTTTGCAATTCTTTCTGGTTAAGGAACGTAGAAATTGTTCGGATACTAAGTCTACAAGAGATCTACAAATCACCTTCATTGGAAACGGTCTAACATCTAAGAAAGGAGCCTCGATTGATCATCGAATTAATTCGATCTGCGCTCTTCCACTCTCTGATGATGATAGTCGATTCCACCTTGTCCTAGCTGGAGATTCAGAAGGCTGCTCCCATGCGTTCCTAGTGTCTGAAGACAACAACCAAGACAACAGGAGTCCGCGTGGCCTTCTTGTTCCAACGACGAGTGAAAGGCCAATTCTTTCTATCAAAATGCTTGTCGTATGTAAAAGGATTTTGATCCTGATGGGGACGACTGGTGGTGAAATAGACTTGTTTGATCTACCAGCATCTCTTCCTCAACTTCAAGAATCTTGGGAGGATTTTCAGAGTTTATGGAGTCCAATCGGAAGGTATCAAGGACATCAAATGGGTACGAATACGATAAGTGTTCAAGTTCTATCGTCTGTTAATAGCACGACTCGTGCCATTTTATCAATTGTTTCGGGAGGTGATGATCAAGCATTGTGTGTTAGCCGAATCAGTGTTCAACAAACGGGCGAGATCAATCCTTGCCTACAGCTTGTACAGGAACCTAACCTGAAAGTTATACCGGAAGCCAGCTTTTCTGCCATCAAAGGTGTATCGCATGTAAGGTTTCATCATCAGAGATACCTTCTCTCTGTAGGGTACAGTCAGCAGCTCTCCGTTTGGAAAATTGATGACGACGACGATATGATATTGGAATGCACGTCAAAACTACCCGTGGATCTTGGAGACGTGAATTGCATTGCTGTTCACCAATCTTTTGACGAATCTAGCTACCTGGTTGCCGTCTGTGGTATGGGAGTAGAGGTGTTCCGAAAGGTTATGTCGATATGACTTACACAATGGATCGAAATCGATGGCTTGTACGTTAAATACGATCGAACAAGTTTCCCCACAAAAAGGTGAACTATCCTTCTTGTGGCTCTCAACAACAATTATCATGAACTTAGTCTAGTAAACGATGTCTCTACCGAAATTTTGAGATACGCTATTAGGTAGTGACGGGAAACTATGATTCGTTCGTTTGCTTTGTTACAGCATTCGATTTATTAGATTTTTTTCAAGCTGATCTGAAAAGCTTTGTTTTTTAATGCGAAGATGCCACACTTGAAGCGCCGAAGCCAAAGATCCAGGTGCTGGTGAAGGCTTTTCTTTTTCTTCACCTTTATACGTCTTATTTGCACCGCCCTCGCTGACGTCGAAGAAACTTTGATACAAGAGATGGCAGTTCTGTTGTCGCTCTTGAATCTGTTTCGGTGAGATGGCTCGGAGAATGCGGGGGAGATCCACGATACGAGCCTGACTGACACGAATCACACAGTCGGACCAATCGACTTCTGGGTAAAAAGGTGGTATAATTTCGGGAAGGAGAATCGGAATTGCTCCGGCAGAAAGCACCTCGGTCAATCGAAATGAAGTGACGTGGGATCCACCGGGACAGAATGCAAAGGTAGAGTTGATCATCAAATCGTCGAAATTGCTTTGCGAAGGATTATCATACAGCGAGTATGTCACAGWATCGCCAAACAATGTCTTGTGCTTGCATTGAACATCAATGACCACATCTGATTCATCATTCAAGTATTCAGCTGCGAGCCATCGGTGTTGATAATAGGGCTGCAACGTATCTTGAATAGATCCTTTGAATGATAGCAAATATTTACGCGGTCTGTGTATTCCTCCTGCGAGGTATCCAACTTTCCAAACAGCGGCTAGTGGCAAAGGAATGTCGTAGCCGGGACGGATTTGTGCTTCCGTCAATGCAACAGATCCTAGCGCAGCCATATCGTAATGCAAATTTTCGGTTATCGGTTTTGTCACGCCATAGACGTAGTGATTTGTCCCAAGATTCCACGAAGGTGATTGCTTGGCTAGTTTCAGATCGTCTTGGTGAACAATCAGCAAACAAGCCATGCCAGGGTCCTTTACGATGCGGATGCTAAGTGTAGAAAGTTCGTCACCATTGAATACGTCTTTCAATTCCACTCGAGCTTGACCTGGATAGGCAAAAACCGGGAGCGGTTTGATCAAGCTTTGTTCCTTGGTATCTGTGTCGTTGGCACCCACGGTGTGAGTTGTGCATCGATTCATATCAAAGCAAGGTTTTGATAGTGAAAGGCATTGTGGCTGTTCGTATTCCACTTTGCGGACCTTGCCGACACCATATGACGTGATCAGTCTCACCGGGAGAGAACTCTTAGTAAAGGGGTCATAACTACTTGCTGATCTTGGTTTTGGATCTTCCCACCCCTGATATTCAAAGGCTTGGCATTTCCCTCGAGGTTTCAACAACGGACAGCTTTCCCATTCCGAAAATAGATCCTCTCCACAATCACGACAAATCCAAGTCCCGAAGAACGACGCCCTAGAAGAAAAAAAGATCCAGGAGAGCAATTTTTTGTAATAATAAAAGTTGGTTGGTTGCCAGCGACAGCTCTTGCCTCTCGTCAAAGAATCAGACTCTCCGTCCTCTGTTCCCCCGTACGACGGTTTAAGTCGAACCCAGCCATTGATGTTTTGCAATGTTGCCATTGACGTCGTAGAATAGACATCTCCACTTCTTTCTGTCCATGAATTTGACTTGGGTTGATCTGTTTGAATCGGGGTAGCAAAATCCAAAGTCGAAACAAGCCCGTATGTGTATATAAATGAGAATATAGTACTGACTGCAATGGAACTTATTAAGAGCAAAATCAGGAGAGGGGCGATTTTTAGTTGCCTCCTTCGCCGTCTATAATCTTTCGTTATGTGACGGTTCTTCGAAAAGAACGTCGCAAACACCATTTTGATCCTTCCAACGTTTCTTTGAGTTGCCGAAGGTCAAAGTTCATCTGTTCAAAAATCTTTTTGTCCTCTAGTGGGGATCGTGGGGCGAAAAATGACGACTACAGTACTTTACAGTATGCGAGGACGGAAATGCAAATTTGAAACAAATTTGCAAAAAAGTACGAGTTTAGTCCCTTACGTGTTAAATGCATGCATGCAACAAACTGCATCACAGCAATGTACAGAGCAAATATAATTGTGGTGTAAAAAAGCAACTAAACATCAGAATAAGACCCAGTTTTTGGTACAATTTATCTTAACATTTTAATGAACATAATGGGTTCAGTGGGTAGTTGTGATTTGCTTGGTGGTCCGAATCAGGAGGTACAAAATCTACAGAGCACACTGCAGGAATCGAGTCCTAGTAGTAGTAGTACTAGTAGTACTAAGAAGAACAAGAAGAAGTCAAGGAGGATACATGCAATTACAAGTGCCATACATACCCTGAGCACTTTAATCCTAAAACAAAACCTGTCACTGAGGACTGGACTGTTTAGTATTTAGTCCTGAACGGTATGTTGTTGTACTATGCTGGTATGGTATGATAACAACAAGGCACTTCTTCTACTATAAGAAGGTGCAAGTACAAGTCAGCCAAGATCAGCACCATACACAACTGTACTGGTACAGAGACCCCTCTTGTCATAGAGGTCTTAGAGGGGTGCACAGTGGATTTTCCCCCCTTGTCAGAAAGCGAGGAAAAAGAGAAACTCATATTCTACTTCTTTTGTTTCAAGAAGTCCCCCCAGGATTTTTTTAAAAATGTCATTTTTACTGCATAGTAATGCTGGCTACTACTAGCAGTAGTAGTAAAACTATTCAACTTTGAACTAGTAATATAACTTTATCAAAAAGACTAAAAAATAATCATGTTTGACTACCTCATATAGAAGCTTTTTGTGAGGATTCTGAATACACCATTTTCTTGGATATCAAATGGATTTTTGCTCCACTATTTTCCTATTGAATTACTACCTCTGTCCAAAAATAATAGTACACTTTGCACTACTCTATTTTCCCCAAAATAATTGTCTAGTACTATGCAATGACCCTCTAGAATACATAGAATAAGTACTACAAGCTCCTCTTGCCAGCTCAAAATTAAAGAACCCACATGAAAACTGCATGCGTTAGAGCACTTTTTGCTCCCTCTGGTGACCAACAATGACCGTACAGGAACATTCTCATGAATAAGTACAATAATAATAATATCATGATAAAGCTCTCAGTATTGGCTTTCTATAGCTGCAATTTGTGTCTTTAAACAATGACCAGTAGAGTCTAACTGATGGTATTGTATGCCAAAAATGGCTCTGTTTGAACAGCTATCACAAATGAGGGCAGCAACAATATAAACTTATCACACTTAACACAAGTCGTGTATACCACTACTATTAGATATGTTGAGTGCAAAAAGAACCATTCCAATTGCCCCAATATTGCGCTTAATCCAATTCTAGTGGTGCAAAGTGTACTACACCAATGTATTATTTTTGGATGGACGTAGTAGTAGTAGCATATTTCTACCACAGCTACTAGTACTGGGGCATTAGTAGGAAAAATGGATGAAGGACAGACAGTCTGAATTTTAGTTGGTGGCACCTGTTGTCCTGATCTAAATAGAAAATCCTTGACAGTAAGCCTCAAATTTTCTATTACTGGTGGATAGAGACAACCCATGCAACTAAAATCAGAGGCTGAGGTGTTACTGTTAGTATGTACCTGTACTGGTACAAACATACAAATAGTATGTATTCAGATACCAGTTCTGTATTTCTTGTAGGGTTTTTCAAGGGTTTTGATACCATATTTTGAATGAATCCACCATTGAGGAGGCAGGGGAATTGAGGAGGGGGGTAATTCATAAGCTCATGATTACATGTGGAAGTAATGCATACTTTTGGTATGTGCTGTGTACGTCTTGTTATCAGTGTTGGCCTGCTGGCCAGCTAGTCAGTCCCAGATCTATGGAATATTAACAGCTCTAAGGAATATTATTTAATATTAGAACGCCTATGGCATATAAGCTTGCATGAATATCATATCAAGAATACTCTCACAATTTAAAGACAAACCTTTGCGAGTTCAAATACATAGTAATACTAGTAGTACTACTAGTACTACCTACTGCTAGTAGTAACACCACCACCAGCACTGCTAGTACTACTAGGACTATATTACTACTACATAGCAGCATTTTAACAGGGGAACGCAAACTGAGCACCTTTAAATACTAGCAACAGCAGCAATAACAAGAAGCAGGAGCAGCATGATGAGTACCAGTAGTACGTCACATGTGATGTAGTACTACTAGTAGTAGTACTGAAGCAACAATGATCAAGCATGTTGTGATATGGTGATCTTGCAGACCACGATGAGGAGGCACAAGAAGAAAGCTGTGATGAGAAAGCCTACTACAGATTCCCCTAATCCTGCAGTTGTTTGTTGTAGTGCAATCTGGGACTACAGACTTCAGTATGACAAATCTGGAGATATCTTCCTTGTTCATCTATCACTTATCAAACTGAAACTGGAGGATGTTGATCATCCAGCACTCTTTAACAAGGATGAATACATCATGAGATTTATGGAAGTGTATATCTGGTGTAATGGCTCTATCATGTTCCTTTGACAAGACAACAATGAGGAAGACTGCTGCTGCCAGTCCTCCTCCTGAGTGTTGTTCTTGTGCAACCTCCTGCCACCACCACCAGATATTTTCCTTGATTTGGCAACACTGCACAAGACTGCTGCTGGTAGCAACAGCACCAGCATTAGCATCAGTAATGTTGGGTGGAGCTGCACTTTTATTAGCACCAAGAACTGCTGGTGGTGACAAGAAGTATCTCATTTGAAGGACAAGCAACAAAAGGAGCAGCACCATCATGATAGTAGTGGATGAAGAAGGCACCAAGAAGATAGATCAGAAGTAGCAGTAGTGCCGCAAGTGCCACAAGCAGCATGTGATTGCAAATAATGGATGTACTAGAACATGTTTCAATTTTAATAAGAAATATAATGAGTTCCATATTGCTTGAACATGGTGAGTTGGGTTCCAACAGCAGCCATATAGTAGAAGAAATACTTGTGCTCATGATGGCCATGCCGAAACTGGTTCTACAAGCAACAGAACTGTTTGAGTCTTCCATTAGCGTTTTCATGCTTATTTTGAACGTTTCTCTTTGCTACTTTTTCACTCTTGCAACAGTAATCAAGTGGGCCATGAACTGTAGGATGAAAATGATAAGCTCTCTCTGCTTCACACTTTTATTCAGGTAAAAACATTGGAGCAACATAAGTTCTGTACTAGATTGTTAAGTCAGATATAGAAGTAGGGAATGGCCTATGGCATGATACAAGTTCTCCTGTTTGATTGCAAGTGCTGATGCCATATTTCAGCCTGGAAGCCTTGAATTTTTGGCTGTACATCACTGGGTCAAATGGATCCCCCCTCCAAGCCTGTTTTGTCTTCTCAGAATTGGGTCTGTTGAATACTTTAAACTCAACAGTATCATGATAGTAAAGCTTTCAAGTCTGGCCTTTATCATTGTTGAATTGATTTTCAAAGCAGATCAAGCATCAGCAAGAAAGAAGGGGGAATAAGAAGTTTAAGATTCCAAAAAATATCAACAGGAAGTGCAGGATTTTAGTACTCACCACTCTGTTCTGGGTCACAATAAACACAATCTTGATAGGAATTGTATGTCTTTACTATTCCATCTGGAGAAATAACAGAGCATATTGATACATTCAAGAATTTCTTTAACCCCAAGTCTGGTGGACCAGGTGTTGCAATTGGACAGAAGTTTTGATACGGTGTGAAAGACAGGAACCTGAAACTTAACTGGAAGAAGCTGTACAAGAAGACTTCCATTTGGAAAGTGAATTGCAACAACAAAGGTCCATGATCAATTGCTGCTGGTTGTTGCTTGGTGATACCATCTCTCACTTATCCTTTCTTGTTTGCATTCACACACTTTTCCAAAGCCTTTCTAAAAAAAGTAGGCTTTTCTGACCGCCCTGAGTTACTTGAAGGCGTTGTTGAACAAGAAGAAGGTTTTGAGCCTGGTTGAAGTGAGTTCTATGAAGATATTGTAAAGGAAGAAAGTGACAACAACAATGACTCTTTCACTGTAGTAGCAGCTGGAGCCCCACCAACAGCACAGGACACAACAACAAACAAGGACGCGTATCCTGATAGCAGCATTATGCCTTCCAGACTTCCATCCCTGGAGCAACCAGGAAAAACAACCAGATCAACAAGATTATGTGTGGTAGCCAATGCTTGATCCTTCAATTGGCAGAGTCAAGATATCTGACCCTGAAGCCAGGAAAAGAGGCTTGAAAGTGACCAGAACTTGCTTGTCTTATCATTTGTGTTGATCTTCCAGCTGGAGTGGACCCTTAGACCTGTACACCAGAATTAACAAGGAATGGAACCAAAATTGTCTACACATGCCACAAGTTCAAATCTAGATTTGATCACACATACACTCTTGAGCAATCACTATCTCTCCTTGACAGAGTAAGGGATGCCTTGAATGAAGCTCTAAGTTTACAGTGAACCTAGTGCAAGAGTAGATGGAAGGGTCTTGATGGAGGTGATGTGAAAGAGTATAAGGGATATGTTTTGAACTTTCCAGAGGCATGTGAAAGGGAATTCAGGAATCCAAAGAAGAAATGGAGGAAGGCCTACTAGTACACTAATGAGAAAGGAGCTATCATCAATTGCTCAGATGCTTGATCAACTTTCTATTATTGCTTTGTCTTAGCAACACAGGAGGGAGAGATTGAATCTACCATGGCATCACAAAACAGAGTACTTCTTATTGAAGAATCAACTGAAGACAACACTCTGAATAATGTTTCTTTAGCAAAAGCAAGATTTGAAAATATCCAGAGATACAACTACAGCCTTGGTCTTGCTGGTGGTGGTGGTGGTGGTGGTGGTGATGCCGGGGACGCTGCTGACTATCAACAAGAATGGAGGAAAGGAGAAAGACAACAGCACCAAGGCAATCATATTTTGATGGGGGGAAGTTCTGCATCAGATTCCAGTTTCACTGGTTCAAGTACAACAAAGTATCAAAGGAGGAGGAAGAAAGCACAGGATCAAACCAAACTAATGAAGCAGCATCACAATAATGCAGTTAAGAGTTTGAAACTTAAACTTAAGCGTGAACTCAATAAATAAAAGACAGAGACAAATGAGCTTGCCAGGGAAATGAGAGCTGAAATGATCAGATCAAACCAAGACTTAGCAAGGCTTCTTGCAGAGCAAAAAGAAAAAGAAAATCAAATTCAAATTCAAATTCATCATCATCATCATCATCATCATCATCATCATCATCATCATCATCATCATCATCAGCAGCAGCAGCAGCAGCAGCAGCAGCAGCAGCAGCAGCAGCAGCAGCAGCAGCATCAGCAGCATCAGCAGCATCAGCAGCTGCTGCTTAATCCTAGTCCTCCAGTTCTGGGTCTTGGGGTTGCTGGCCCTGAAGATGATGGCCTGGTTGGTCTAGGGTATGACAATGATGAATACTCCTTTTCTAGGGCAAGGACTACTAGTAGTCGTGATTGCAATCTTCTTGGTGATGCCAGCAGCAAGAGCAGGTCATGTTGCACTGAAAGCTCAACTCTTAGTGGAGAGGCATTTGCTGAAGTTAGTATCACCAGCAACTCTGATTTGTTCAACCATTAAAACAAGCATTAAATCAAGATAGTTCCCCCAACAGTCAAGGCAAGGAAGAGGTCAAAGAAGGACAGAAGCAGCACTCTGCCTCTGGCATCATGATACGATACTATGTGAAAGGAGGAAGAAGAGGAGATGGATATACTCATTAAGCAAGCAAAGCAATGGAGCATTTTGGCTGAGCTAGAGTTTTTAAACTTGAGCAAGGAGGCCTGCAGCTATAGCTATTAGTAGTAGCTCGTGCTGGTATGTAGTAATCTTTGTACAGTACAGTAGTTATTAACGATAGTACACAAATGCACTGCTTACACGTGTAATCATCAGGATTCAACCTCCCCCGCCTCCTTATTGACATGGTACAAACTAAAACCCAGATCTAGAGACCTTCACCGAGGCGTCCTTTCTGGGTCTCGCAGAGAGAGAATGTAGACAGCTCAGTATGGTAACACTACCTGGAGTATGGTTTGCGGTTCTTTTGAAACATCACGTACATGATGTGCGGAAGCGCATCTACAGCAAAAAGCGTTTGTTGTTTCCTGAGCTGCAAGAGTTACCAAACGCTTTTTCAATTTTGAATCCCACCGTGCTAAGAAGGAAAATACCAGAATARTTTCGAAAGATCCCACTCATTCGAAAATGCGTTTTGCCTCATCCTACATACCCTGCATGCGTTTCGGTCCAATCAAAATCTATTCATCTTTTGCAAAAGAGGAATTCACAGGATTACGCTTTCTTTTCTTCGAAAATGAGGGACGGTACATTTGCGGGTGGCACGAACAAAAAATGAATCGAAATGCCGTTCAAGTTAAGTCACATTGGCTGTCGAAAAGAGACGGAATCAATCGCATTTGAAACTTAGTTTCCACAATACTTGCGGTTAGTCAAACAAAGTTGGCAAATGATGAATGGAAATAGAATAGAAAAAACTATGAGTGGCGTTCCCCAAGAATATAGCAAGCTCAAACATGACGATTCACCAGATCTTTCTGTCCCATCAACGACCGCTTTGTCGTATTCATCATCCCCCGAGTCTTTGGAAGAAGAAGGAGAAGAGGAAGAAGTTTCCAAACGTGACTCTGTGCGACGAACTTTGTTCGATATGAGCAAAGATGTTGACTCCCCAATGACCAGTATCGTCAAAGCAGCAATGTTTGCATCGTCTCCTAATATCACTTCTCCTACCCGCAAAGCAGCTCGGAGCCCAGATGGAAACCTGAATGGAGTCGCGGATACTGGCTCAACTACATCCTCTCAAACAACTGCCATTCCCGCTTGGAATCTCAGCATGAAAGATGCAGCAGAAAAGAATGTAGAAGTACCACTGAACCACTTTATGTCATCCCAACCTATCTCTTTATTGACCTCGCCGATATCATTCGCTTCCGATGAAACCCAGACCCCTTCTTCACCATCATCGTCATCATCGTCATCATCGTCATCTGCACCAGTTCGATCAGATCCACTAGACGGAAAGGAATCGCAGTGGACCAATACACGAAAAAATGGGAACTTTAAAAAGAACAATGATGTCGAAGCTGAACAGAGAAAGCAGCCTGCGATAATCATGGAAGACCCACCTGAAGAACCTACCTCCTGCAATGCAGCATTAAATCTGACGCCGGTGCAACTTGCAGAGATATTCCTTGCTTTTGGTCAGTCGGCACGTCAACGTTATCAAGGCTCGGAACAAACGGAAAAGGCAACCACTGCAACAGACCCCGAAATATTTTCTCCTATAGAAGTTGCAGAATCTACGTCAGATGACACTGTTATCGATTCACCGCCGCCTATCATGAAGTCTTCTCATTTTAGTGACAGTAGCAATGAAAGTGAGAAGACCCAATACAAAAATGCGCTTTCAAGGGTCCGAATATTAGAGGGTGAACTCGATGTCTTGAAGATTGGTAGTCAGCGCGATGCTCAAAAAATTTTGAGTCTCAGACAGGCTGTAGACACTCAGAAACAATTGAATGCATTAAAAGAACTAGAAATAGCGGAGAAGGAAACAGAGATTGAAACTTTGGAAGAACGGATTAAAACGCTTCAAAAAGAGCAAGAAGGTCATATTGAAAAAGAGACAGAATTAATCGAGACGATCGAGATTCTGAAGAACGAACTCGATAAGATTACGTCTTTAAAGTCGGTACCCTCTGATGAAATCGAGCATCCCACATCTGAGTCGACACCGAGATCTGACAGGATCGACAGTGATGAAAGTGCTGCGGAAATAAAATTGAAAGCATCTCGAATCAAAGAGCAGCAGGATCGAATAATAGAACTTGAAAACGCCCTGAAAGAAAAAAGACACGAAAATTTCGACTTAATGACTCAAATCGATTGGCTCAATTGCCAACAAAGAAAAGAATCGCAAAACGATGTTGATATTCAAAATGTTGACGCAAAAGAAACTCCAGAGTTTGAAGGTTCTCCCTCAATCGAAGTGGAAAGTGTCCTCAAGGACATCATGAAACGCCTTGAAGCCATGGAAAACCAAAAAAAGGAAAGACAAGTAGACGATACGGAAAAGCCAGGAAATGGCGAACAGCCTCGGAGAGTCGAGTCGGAACATAATGGTGTCAAAGTCAACGTCTCTGAAGACCCAAACGCAATCGAAGCCATGGCTATGAGAGGAAAACTTGATCGTAGTAATGGTTCAGAAAACCAATTGTCCTGGTGCTGTGATTGGAGTTTAGCTGCGGAGTAAATGGTTCGAATGTCAATGTTCACTAGGAAGAGTTGATCAGAGTTTCCAAATCGCTGTGCAGACAAGATTTATCGATGTCCATATTGTAGTTTAATTTGTATTATTTCTTTTTGTTCTTTTTCGATGCTTTGGACTTCGCCTTCGATCTTTGTATAGCTTTACTAGCACCTGCAGCAGATATTTTAACGTCTCCACATATCGCTTGTACCCACTCGTTATCTGCTACTTTTTTGATGAGGTCACGACTTTGCTCAAGTCCAGTCTTCGACTTTTCGTCTTTTAGAAACACAGCAATGCATTGTTTTGAAGCTTTACCCCGCTTCAAATTGCCAGGAGTCAGCTTGACTCGGTACGTGAATTTTGATAAAGACTGGTAAGGAGCACATACAGGGACTGCGTAGAGTAGTAAGTCGTCTTTTTCAGGTTTTCCTGAAAGTTTGCTAAGCTCAGCAGTATCGTCTATCGTATCATCTACTTCAATATTTCCATCAAGAATACCTTCTTCGGCTAGAGTATTTTTCCACGATTCTTCCTCGGCAATTCTGTCGGACTTGTTCTTCCTTCTAGCTTCATTGTTTGAATTTCGTTCAGAACCTTTCCCGAGGCCCTCGTGACCATGAATGCGGATCGTTCGAATGATTCCAGCGAGACTAGCAGAAAAATTATCAATCCTGCAGGTTTCTTTCAAACTCAACAGTCGGTTCGAAGCTGCAATCTTTTGATCTTCTGATTCGAATGAGTTCAACTGTTCCAAAACATCGCCATCAAGCTTGTCCCATCTTATGATTTGATTATCTTCAGCATCGACAACAGTAACACACTTCGCCAACGAATTTTGTACTTCTTGCGGAAGCTTCGCCGCGATAGCAGCAGAGTCCTTTCTAAGGATGGCAATAGTCTCTGCAGCGGCTTCTTTTCCTTTCTCGCTAACTTGTGGTTCCTTTTTCATATCTTTCTTCTTCAGTTTTTCACCTGCATGCAAGGCGATAAGTGCAAGTTCCCTGTCTTCGTCATCTTGATCTGCATATTTCTTGGCCATCCGCTTGAGTTTTGCTCTTTTCCCACGTTTGTGATTTGTTGGTTTCGGTTCATTCGATGGCTTTTCTTTTGAGCCCTGAGAAGCAATTTTTCTCTCTTCTTCGGCCCGTTTCCTTTCCTTTTCAGCATCATACGCGGCTTCAAGGGATCCGTATTTCTTGATGAGTCGTCGTTCTTTGACAGACAGACCTTTCTTTTTCGGTTTGATTTCTTTCTCTTCGTTGGCTAATATTCCATCGTCATTCTGAACGTCGATTTTATCATCAAATATTTCTGCATCTGGCGATACGTTTGGAGCCACCTCGCTGGTTTCAATTTCTCTCGAAGAATCTTCCAACGTTAAGTTTCCGTTTCTCGTTGGGCCTTCTTCCTCAATCAACCCTGAATCCTTCGTCTTAGAGGTCTTTTTCACTACCATTGACTCGCTAGTCCCTACGTCATCTCGGAAGAGATCGTCGTCGTCGTCGACGTCGTCAGCTTCGTCTTGTTGCATCAGTGCGAAGTCCCTTCGCTCGTCTTTGTGTCGAAGAATAGAGTCGTCGTCACCCAGCTTAAAGAGAACAGCCAATCCCATTTCCAACTGAGACGGTGGAAGAAAATTCTTTTTTCCTCGTATCATGAAAGATCCTACAGTCAAGTACTCCCCGGTCGGTGCTGTTTTGGATACCTGGTGAGACTCCACCCACCAGGCAGATGTGACCATTCGAGAAGACCACGCCGAGGATCTACATATCGTGAAATTTCCTGCCTCGCGCAGAGCCTGGCTGGAGAGTGGGATTGGGGACGTCTTTCCGGTCTTGGGGTCGCGTTTTCGCTTCGCACGCAACACGCACGAGGCAGCTCCGTGGACGTCTGCGTGGAGGTACGCATCTCCCGGTCGCAGGTAGCGCTTCACGATTTGTTCGTTTTGCTGGGCGTCGCGACCACCGAGGACGAGGTAGTTGTCTGTGGTTATGAACCAATTGAATTTTTCGAACCACATGGGTTTGCGTTTTGCTTGGAGATTGATGTGGGTGGCGCGGCTCTGGGCCTCCAACATTTGCCGCTTTGCGGTTTCTTCCGCTGCTTCCAAGGCTTTGGCATTAGCCTCCGTGGTCTTCTTTGACTTTTCTTTGCTAGCTCGGTATTTGGCAAAGAGCGTTTTTGCGTTTCCGTGTGCGGTATCGAGCAATGACACAGTCACGTTTTGGAACCGGGTATTGTCGTTTTCGTCACCATCGATGTCGTACATGGCATCCTCTCGAAGGAGCCGCAACACCATTCGTTCGTTTTCCAGGTCTAGCTTGTAAATAAGTTTGGCCACGGGGTTGTTGTTTTGCCTTGCTTCCAACTCTACTAGATCCTCCAGCTGTTCCCAGTCCATTCCGCTATCTAGCGCCGAGTTAACCACTTGAAGGGCCTTTTCCACCATGTCTGCGTGAATTTCGACGAGTTGTGCTTCTTCCAGCAATGATTCTTGCTGTTCTATCAACGAGGCAACACGCTTTTCTTGATCGAGCCGAATCTTTTCGAGCCGCGATTCTGCTTGGCTCTGCTGTTGCTCGGCGCGCAAGATGCGTTTTTGTAAATCTAGGTGGGAAAAGAAGTTGTCCGTGGCCAAATCGAAGTTGGGGTATTCCAAACGCGGCATCGTTTCGTGCTGTTTCAACAGGTGGGGCTGGAATTCCAGCAAGACCTTATCATCGAAGGAAGATGTTGGCGAAGAAGACGATTCCCCGTTCTTATTCTTTTTATCTTGGTAGAGAATATAGCCCTTGGAAACGCCGTGTTGGATGCCGTTCAAGATGCGGCTTCCCTCCGATTGCAACACAGATTGCAATGCTTTCCATTCCTCGATGGTAGTCAAATCGTGGGGAAATTTGCTTTTATCTTTTCCATCCGCTTGATCTGTGTCAACGGCCGATGTCCCCCACAAGTTTGCGCATCTCAGGCAGTGTTCGAGCAGGGAGGGGCCGTAATGCGAGACCCCCGACGATGGCCTCGTCAGCAGCATCTTCCAGGCAAAATGACTGGTATTGTTTTTCTTTTTCTTGTTGCCACCGCCCTTATTTTTCTTCTTCGTGTTCGACGCGTCGGCCTCCGCTGCCGAAGCGGTTCGTTTTTGCTCTTCGTCGTGATAATTTTGAAACCACAAGAGCGGATCCGAGGTTGTCAACAGGATTTCGTCGTTTTCGTCGTCTTGATCCTTCGTTTCCGGGTTCGAGTCACTGCCATGGTTGTCGCCATCGGATGCGGTCAGGGTAGTAGCGTAAGTGACAGGATAGGCATGSCCCACCTTGACCTGGATGGTATCGTTGCTTGCGACAACAGCTGAATCTTCCTTCTTTTCGTCATTGGTGGTGTTCGCGTCACTGTCGTCGTTCTTTTTGTTGTATTCGTGGCTTCGCAGCAGGGACAAGATGGTGTATTCGCTGTTCGTCAGCACGAGATTTCCCCTCGCGTACAGCTCCAGCATCAGCGAATGGCGCTGGGTGTCTCCGCTCCCGAACACCAAGTGGACGACGCGATCCATAGTCCCGAGCTGCGTGACCTGTTCCAAGCGCAGCCCGCGCAGGTGTTTCCGAAGCTTGGCACAGAATTGCGACGGCATGCCGGGATTCTCGTATGGTTGACGGCTGGTATGAAATCTAACACCGGACTCCAGCAACAAGAGCATGTTGGAAGAAGCTGTTTTTTGGTCGTCGTCGATGCCTTCCTTCGTTCCCGTGCCGTCGGTAGAAGACGTGAGTTTGTCCATCTTAAAAATATAGGTATCGGCGTTGGGCCCGTTGTAAATGTTGATGACGCGTCGTCCAAGAGCCACTCGGTTCCAGTGCGAAACCATTGCTGCGACATCGAGGCCATCGAAACGGACTTTGGATTTCATGGCTGCTTTGGTATTGTTTCCTCGATCCTGTGTTCACCGATGTCTTTCGCGGAAACTCGATGTGTTCGTCTTGTCCAATGATCGTCAGAGTTGTGGCCTATGGTTGAAGGTTTTTTTGCCGCTTTCGTCCCGGCTTATTTTTCTCTTTATCTTGTTCTCTCTCTGATATACCACTGACAATCACTGACACTCTGGAGGCAGGTCGAGGATCCTGCGACTTGTGACCTGGAGTGTCTATGAGTCCAAAAGAAGGTCGGTGTGAAAAGTAGCGGCGGAGAGCTGAGATTAGTGATTCAGTGATGTACGGAAGCGGCAAGGCGTACGAGTACTACTGCACCGTTCCGTGCGTTACGTCCGGTGTGACGTGCGACACGACTCGGGGGAGTTTTTATTGAAACCCGTACACCAACATTCAAGTAGTTCTGCTATTTTGTTGGATAGGTTATGTTTCCCAAAAATTTGTGACGATTTTACTCGGGCTTGATTTTTCTCGAGAGTCCTAAAAGTAACACCCCATCCTCTGATTTTGGTGGCACGTGCTGTCCCTATCTAAAAGAAAATTCAAGACATGTGTGCTGAGGATTTTCTTTTTAGATAGGGACAGCACGTCCTGCCAAACGACTCCTTGGCAAGTGAGCTGCTGAATTTTGCTATGAAGGCTCCTTTTCCAAGGCCCCGGGCCTCGGAAAAGAAGGAGCCTTCATAGCAAAATTCAGCAGCTCGTCCTCACTTGCAGAGGAGGARGACACCAAGAGGAGAGGGGTGTTAGTTGTGTAATCCAATGCTTGTGAGGTTGAGCAGGGGGGGGGGGGGAGGCCCTTGCTAGAGACAGACTTTGCTGTTTTGTTGCTTTTCCAGGGGGACAACAAAAAACCTGTATCGCTACATGCTTTACGTTGGCCTAGTACTACAAGATGGTACCAACAAAAAACCTGTATTCCTACGTGATTTATGTAGGCTTAGTACAAGATGGTACCAAAGTACCACTTTTAAAATGCATCATTCAGTAGAATCTGTACTACATTCTGCTGTGCTGTGCTGCTTTTTTTTTGGATTTCACTCGCAAAACCACTGCTGCAGCTGGAATATTCATTATTTAAATCTACTACTACTAGCTCACTTTCAAAGGCTTCTTTGCACTTTGACCATGGGAATAGGCCTCCTTTGAAGAAGAATTGTAAGTGTCCTTTGTCAGCATTGTGTTTGTCAGCATCCTCCATATCAGTGTTGTTGTCCAGTCTGTATCAGTGTTCTCTGTATCAGTGTTGTTGTCCAGTCCAGCATATCAGCATCCTCAGTATCACCAGTGCTGTCCTCTGTATCAGTGCAAGTCGTATCAGCATGCTCTTTATCAGCATGCTCTGTATCAGCATGCTCTGTATCAGCATGCTCTGTATCAGCATGCTCTGTACTATCAGCATGCTCCGTATCAGCATGCTCTGTATTGTCAGCATGCTCCATATTGTCAGTATGGTCCATATCAACTCATATCAGCATCCACTGTATCAGCATCAACCATATCAGTGTTGTTTGTTGTTTCAGCAACTGAACTACAAGCACTGCCTCCTCCGATATAGGGGAATGGGCTCTTATCCCTCCCTGGATCATCAGCATCCACTGTATCAGCATCCTCCATATTAGGAGCTTCCATATCAGCATCCTCCACATCAGCATCCCCCCTCCACATCAGCATCCTCTGTATCAGCAAGCAAGCCTCCATATCAGCAGCGACTTGTATCAGCAAGCAAGCCTCTGCATCATCATCCTCCATATCAGCAGGCGTCCTCCTCTGTATCAGCATTGTCCTCTGTATCAGCGAGCCTCTGTATCAGCAGTGCATGAGTACATGTGGTCGTGATTATGTATTTGTTCTTTCATCCTGCTCTGTTGGATCCAGTAGTATGAGGTATACAGTAATCCCTATCCCTGGTTGTCAATCTTTATTTCACAACATCAGCATCCTCCGTATCAGCAACTCATAGATAGCAGTAGAACATCGTACTGGAAGTACCATGTGGCGGTACCGGAGTACCACTTTCATTTTTGTCCGTTGAGCCTATTTAAATACCTCATTTTTTCATTTACTTATGTGCTTGACCAAGCAAAAATTGGATTACTCAAGTAATACCACTATTGGCACCTCAATTAGTAAATTTTCAAAATAAAATAGTTTACCGTACACCCTTCAAAACAAGGAGAGTGTGAAGGGCAATATTCTCATTGTTTCTTGTTGTTATATGGAACAAGAGAAACTAAGAGAACATTGCCTCTCCTTGCGTCTCTTTGTTTCCCACTGTTTGAATAAGAAGGAGAAACACAGAGAAAGGGTGATTCCTGTTATTAGTATAAATTGCTAAATGTGCTAAATCTAGTGGTTTAGCAAGAATTCTTTACTAATAACAGGAATCAAAATTTTAACAGACAGACAGCAAGGAAGGCATGCTTCATTTCAGTCTTTTGGGGAATCTGGAATCTTAAGGAAATAGTTCAACATAAACACTGTTAAGACTTAAAAAAGGCGCACACACCACTGATACTAGTACTAGTACTAAGAAAAACATGAAATTTTTAATGCCACTATCACTACTCTACTAGTAGTAGTGAAAGGAACACACAAACTTTCAATACTTTTGTAATTTTGTATCAACAATATGTATGTTCCTCAAACGACTACTATTAGACACACTATTAGACCACAGTTTCCTCCTACTAGCAAGAAGAAAGATCACAACAATGGGAGTTATGGAGGTCATCACAATGTGCTGGTACATCCAGTTGAATGATGACCAGGAGCAAACCCAGCAAAGTTATAAAAGCAAACTAACCTCAGAAGAGAAGAGAAGAAGGGACAAGAGGATGCCTATGAATGCTATCTGTAGATACATGCACTCCCACTTCATCCATCAGGTACACAAAACCAAGTTAGCTGATCCTACAGCTTGTTATCTCATCCTACTGCTCATTAGCTAAATATACTGTAAGATGCAGCTCATTAATTTTAATTTGTATTAGATAATGTTGTAACTGAACATTTTTTACATCTTCACAATCGCAATCATCCCMAGTTCAAGGCTGTTTGTTGCTGGTTTGAAGAGGTGCAGGTGGACCAGTTGGTGGACCATAGTAAGAATGGTACCATRGTAAGAATGGTAAGGAAGATGAGTGTTAGCTATTGTTGATGTAGTGTTGCCACTGAGCAGGATCATTGTTATATTGCCACTGGTTTAACATGGAGACATCAGCTCCAAAAGCTTCCTTTGCAGTTCCCACCAGAGCATCCTTCAACATCTCRCAATTCTCTTTGTCTCTTTGTTCCTGGCTTTTTAATGTACTCATTGAAGACAGCAGCATCTGGGTCACTCAATTTCTTCTGGTGTTGATATGATCTTTTCTTTGGAGTAGGGGTAGATTCCACAAGAGATGGTGTCAATAAGGAGATGGTGGATGCTCCTCCAGCAACAGTTGACAATGGAGCTACTCCTCCAGCAGCAACTGGCACTTATTCTCCATCAACAAGAACAGTGGATGCATCTCCAGCAAGAATAAGCAATGACCATCCAGACAAGGCTCCTGCTTGATCACCAAGACCAGTCAATTAACAAGTCTTAATTTCATCAAGTAGTCTCAAGATTCTGGTGGCACTCTTTCTGTTGAATCTTACAATGGATTCAAAATTTTTATTCATGCATTCCCTCATAGATCTAGCACATTTTTGAAGGGGTCCAATGGCCCATTCAAAAAATGCTAAATCTATCAACATGTAACAGATTTTTGGCCTGTCTGTCTATCAATTTTAGCATTTCTAAAATAACAGGAATCACCCAATATCGCCTGAGCAATGTTTGCATTGTTTGTTCTCCTCTTTATTCTTCAAACAGAGAGAATATAATCTGGGCACTATTCTCTTTGTTTTGACATGATGAAATGACTGGGGCACTTCCCATTCATACAAAGAGAATCTTGACAGAGAGAGATAAAGATAATGTTGCCTCTTCTTGTTTCTCTTTGATTTCTCAATTTTTATGCAAAGAGAAACAAAGATAATATTGTCTTGGCAATACTCTCTTTGTTTCTCTTTCTTTAAACAGGGAGAAAACCTATGGGAAAACCTGATTGTGGTTGGCAACTGCCTATCTTCCTCGAAAACTAACAGAGGGCCCTGGAAGTACATAGTAGGAGAACATGACAGTATGGTACAATACCATACGTTCTGTCACGGGCTTTTTCACTATCAACAAGCCAGCCACACACACCTTGGAATGAGTTCTTAATTATTGAGAGGATGATCCCCATATTCCAATGCTTTTAAGAGGAATAATAACAATGAGAAGCTGGTCAACAAAAAGGGAAAAAAATAAATTTGTATCTAGCATCCATGTGAACTACTATGGTAGAAGAGGCAATAGTAGGAAACCAAGAACCATTGATTTGGAAGGAACAATGTTTTGGCTAGTTGCCCCAGAAGAAGGTCAACAAAAAGGTCTGGTACTGGTTGAAGAATTTCTTGAACAAACTACTCCTCTTACAATTGCACTTACCATATATGTTAATGCCCAAATCAGTACAATATATCATACTACAATTCTATTTGCAAGTCAGGGGCGAGTCATCCTAAATCAATAAATTGAGCACTTTGAATTTAAGAAAACAATTATGTTTGTGCCTAGGGATGACTTCTCAAACGAATAGAGAGGTGATAGAGGATCACAATTCGAGAAAGCCGCCACATTGCATGTGGGTGACAACGATTTCACAAACAACATACCTCGGATGGGAAACACCGGGTGGGCATTACCATGGTCGTTCAAAGTAAATTATGGAACTTTGTTATTATATTCTATGCCCTCTATGTTCTCGTCCTAGACTTCTTCATCACAGAAGTTGGGCTTCTGTGACTCGTTGACGGGGGAGGAATGCGCTTTTCTCCTTCATCATCGTCACAGTCTTCGTCGCTGGTTTCCTCGTCGCTTTCTGAATCTTCGCTTTCCACGTCGTCTGCATAATCTTCTTCTGAAAGACTAATGCTTTCTTCGTCTGCATCCGTGTCTTCTACTAGTCTTTCGTATTTACATGCATCGCTTTCGTCCAACGAGGTCAAGAGGATTGTGCTCAAGCGAATTTGTACTTTTTCAACCTCTTCCAGATCTATACTTGTGTATATGACGATAGTCCTTATCAATAGATCTTGAACTCGTTCCGGCAATAAATCTGTATCCATGCCTTCTAATGCGTTCAAGAGGGCGGCCATCCCAACGACTGACGGTTTTGATTTGACAAAGCAGTGATCGGCAATGCCTAGTTCTGTCTGATAGCGGGCGTAGTCGAAAATAGCTTCCACTACCGAAGAAGGGACGATTTCCGGGAGAAACGCCAAATAATGTAGAACAAAAGCCAGAGGCGTTGGACCGCTTACTCTCCAATCTATGGCCTCGAGAATGTCCTGTTCCATGTTAGCAAATTCCATTTCTGTGTAACACCCTCGACTAAGATCTGCCAAGAGCGATGTTTCCATTTCAAGAGGTTCGTGTAACTTGATTGCAATGTAAAGGCATGTCATTGCCACCAGCTGATACTCTTTCCGATCTCCGAGTGCCTTCTTCCCTTTGCTTGAGCACATATACCGGTCCACGTATGACATTCCTATACCCACAGTTTCGCGACGAAACTTGCAAAAATCAACGACCTGGTAGCACCATTCGCACATCTTCACCCGACAATCTTCGTCTACCGGTTTCGCGACCTGTTTCAGTGTARCCTCGTTAGCCGCTAAATAGTCAAAGCAACTATATTCGTTTTCTTCCTGGATCAGCATGATTGATATTCTATCCGGCACGTCATCTTTTACGTGAGTAGGAAGAATCGCGTATTCTATCGACGATGCATCGAGCTTCAGAGTTTTGACCATTGTGTTGATAACCTGTGACTGAAAATTGGTAATGATCTTTTTACGCTCTCTCTAACTCTCAACGATGTACATTTTTAACATTTTTCCTTGGCTTGTGAAAAAAGTTCCGAGTAAAGTATGAGGTCAAAAGTACGAGTTACTCGTGCTTGTACCGTACAATCCGAAAGGTTATGCTGAACGAATTGGGAGGCTATCTCAATGTCACTTGTAATTTTTCTGTCCAAAAATTCGAGTGACACATGTGCGAACCGATTACATCAATCTGTTGGGCTGCTTTTACTACTATGAGTACGACGTCAGGGGTCATTTCCCCTTTACGAGGTACGTACGTACCCTACCGTACAGACTTCGTTTTCCCTTTGGGGACGGTCGGTCCAGGTGGAAATATTTTTATTTTTAATGCGAGAATATAGTCACTTCAGGGTTCGGGAAAATAATATTATGACCGATCGTCCAGACAGCTCCTTTCGGATCAAAACAATTCATTGGGTCATTCCCGATAACATATATCGAGGTATGTTTTCGGGAATCACATTCAGTAGTAGGTACAGAAGGCACAGCTGGCCGGCTCAACTTACATATTTTCCCCCCATTTTTGGAATTTGGAATCCTGCATAATTGCGCGCTAATTTCACAAGATTCCAACAATTTGGGATTTTCACGAAGACAGAATGTGTCTTCCGAACTAGGTACGTACTCGTACGTACCGAAACTGAATCCTTCTCCGAAACTAAATTGTATCATACATCATTCTTTTTTTACTCGTGATTCAGGATCACAGTAACTACTGTGTACACTCCTTTCTTAAACTAAGGTTCGTGGTAAGTTTGTCAAATACAAACCGCTACCAAGTCCTAATACCGTAAGAGGGCTATTTTCTATTTTCCCTTCAACTAAGCGATAATGAAATCGTAACGTATGGTATTGCACTAGGAATTCACGCACGTAGACCGCTCTACTTGTTGTTAGTCTAGTGTATCGTTAGACTCGAGGCCTACCGTTACAGTGAATACATGGGAGTACAGTAAGTACCATACTTCGTAGAAGTACTACGTATCATAATGGGTCATTCCCGATAACATATTATTATCATATGTTCGTAGAGTACGAGTACGTACGTACTCGTAAGTAGCGTACGTCACCGTACGGTACGTCTATTTTTTCTGAAAGAAAATGTCGCCGTTGCCAGAGGGCCCCGTACACATAACGGTGACTCGGACAGAATCAAGAATTCTGTTCTACTGTGGAGACGGACCCCACTGGCTGCAATATTTCACAAGAGACACCAGCAGATTGTCAGTCTTCCTGTTGATAACAATCAATATCATAACCATGAGCGATCGAAATCTGTTCTCGAACTTGCGATCGCCTCTTGCGAAAAATGACGAATATGGAGTAACAGAGTTGTTGCGAGAAGTGTCAAAACGAAATTCATCTTTGTCCGATGAAGAACGAAAGGAGGTTAGTGAAATGGTGAAGCGTGTAGAACAACATAACGCCAAGCCAAGTCCCATGGATAAAATGAAGAAAAAGTTTGCGGAACTCAGCGTAGTCAATGATATGGGCAGCAATAATCGTACCACAAAAAACTCAACGGTGGGAGAGAGCGATGATAATGGCGATGATCCCAGAGCCGACAAATCTGTGAAAAAATTCGCAAACGATTTGTTTCAGAAATTCTCCAACATGGATACAATAAGTGCTGGACAGCCGAAGGATCCTGTATTCGATGGAAACCGAGGGAAAGAATTCTTTCGAAGTTTATCCATGAAGGGAATTCAAAGTCCATTAAAGATGACTAACTCCGCGAGCACAGAGCAGCAAACACCATCTAGAGCAGAAGGCGATCGGCGTCCAGAAATTTTAAAGGCCTTTGAACAATCATCGCAATCTGGTAAAGAATTGCTCCGAAATTTGTCGAAGAAAATACAAAGCCCGCTATCGTCAGTGCCAAATAAGGACCCACCACCATCTGCTGCTGAGACTGCCGCAGCAGTGTCTGAAGCTTTTCGAGATATTCAAAAGATCCATTCTCCGAATATTGCAGATTTACCCCAAAAGGAAGCAATTGACATTAGCAACGAAGACCAAAAAAAGAATGCTACGAATCTTAACAGTATTCAGACTCCCACCATCGTAGATTTTCCCGAGGAGGAATGACTGACTTTACTAATGTAAAAATGAGAAATAATATGATTGCAATCTTGGCAGTACAACGTTAGCAAAAACGGCAACAACAAAGAAGGAAAGCTGAAACCGAGGGAAGGAACGGTGATGATTCAGAATATTTATGGTATAACTCCAGATAGATGAAGCTTTGTYGTCAAGGGAGAGGCGCAGGTACTTTGCTTGTCGACTTTCGGAATCACCTCTCGGAAAAGTGACGAAAGTACAAAAATTGTATGAATTTGATCTAGTACGAAGTGTAGTACAGTGCACTAGGTAGATAGTAATTCAATTGCATAAGAATCCTAAAGTCAGAACACACTGGCACAGGTTGATGTCGACGAAAGAACGACTCATCTCATTCCTCCCATGCCACCCTGCATGCCACCTTGCATACCCATACCGCCCATCATTTGAGAATTCATTTGTTGCTGGCCTCCCATTTGGTTCATACCTCCTTGCATGCCACCCATTTGGTTCATGCCTTGCATACCATTCATTTGGTTCATGCCTCCTTGCATACCATTCATCTGATTCATGCCTCCTTGCATGCCACCCATTTGGTTCATGCCTCCTTGCATTCCACCCATTTGGTTCATTCCTCCTTGCATGCCCATACTACCCATCATCTGGGGGTTCATTTGTTGTTGCTGTCCACCCATTTGATTCATCATACCCATTTGGTTCATGTTCGTATTGTTCATGCCTCCTTGCATGCCGCCCATTTGGTTTCCGTACATCATTCCACCCTGCATTTGAGAATTCATACCACCAACCTGCATTCCTTGATTTTGCATCCCTTGATTGAAATTTTGTTGATGCTGCATTTGAGGGTTGCCATCACCAGCTTGGGTGCTCATAGAAAAGTTCGAACCCCTTTGCGGCTGCGTGGGCACAGGTCCCATCATGGAGCTAATCGCATCACTACCTCCTGCAGAAACAGACACGACGCCTGGGGCTTTGCACAGATTGTTTACAGCATGTGGATTTGTTAGACATATTCAACAATTCAATGCGAGAAGAAGATGTGATACTTTTTGGTTTCTTACCTTGCCCCTGCATCAGAGCTTGACCTTGAACACCATTCTGCATATCCCGTTGATACTGGGCCGCGGCCGCTTCTACCGCAACAGGTGAATTCATTGACATCTTCTTCGAAGCATTTTTAGTTAAACTGTCAAGGTTAATCAAACCCGCCATTGGATCGGAAGATTTCGTCACAGGTTTAGACAAGGAAGGAGACAATTTTGAATCGGCGAAGTCGCCAAAATCGTCATCGTTTGAAGGTGACGCCGAAGGCTGCTGAACGCCTCCTGTCGGTGCACCGGTGTTCACGCTCAGGTTGTTGAATGCATTGCCCATAGCTGCCATGTTGTTATTGTTGTTGTTCATCATGTTACTGTTCATCATATTGTTGTTCATCATGTTATTGTTCATCGTGTTATTGTTAACGCCAACTCCACTGTTGTTGTTTGCGAATGCATCGAATTGTTGCACAGGTGCTGCTGCGAATGGATCGGGTCCTTGCTGTGCATTCTTCGATCGAATTTGATCGAACGCTGCGAAATCGTCGGATGCATTTGTGGYAGCAGGTGCCGGTGCAGGAGCCGATGGTGCTTGAAATGCACCGAAGTCACTGCTCCCTCCCGTATCCGCAGCAGGAGCCGGAGCGTCATCAAATCCAAGCAAATCTCCGACTATACAGTTTGTGACATCGATTTTTCGATAAAATCCAACGTGAGATATCGCAAATATTGAATTTCAACCACTCCTATAACATGCCCCTCATCAACTGTCGCACGTAATCAGCTTCCTTAAAWTTTTCAATTGTCGTCTCTTACCTGGTTCCGGTGCTGGTGCAGGTGCTGCCTGTTGTTTCTTCTTCTTCTTTTTCGACTTCTTCTTCTCTCCAGGAATGGATGCGAAGGTGGGAGCCGCTGTCGAAGATGAGTTTCCGTATCTTCCCGAATATGCTTTTTCGTTGTCGTATATTCCTCCCTCGCCATATCCCCCGTCGCCGCCACTACTAGTATTCCAAGAATCCTGGTTTCCGTATCCTGATCCTCCACTGGAGCCTCCTCCACCACCTATTCCCGACGCTCCTTTGTTGAATTTTCCGAATTTTTCTCTCAATTTCCTGGCTTTCTGTCGCTCTTCTCGAACACGTTCGTCGTCACTGAGCATCTCAAGAATTTGTTTAGATTTTTCACGGACGCCCAAACCCCGATCGATCGTACCTTCGTAATAATTAAATTGTCCGAGCGATCGCAGGATGTGACCGTGGTTTCGGGCATCGTCGACGCACCGTTCCGCTCCGTTCTTCACGAGATGATCTAATAAATTCAAAGCCTTGAAAACAATCTTCCAAGCGGCGGGACGCTGGTTTTCCATTCCATCCCACATTAGATTGGTAACGACTTGAAAACGTTCCATGTCATACGTATCGCGGGCGATCTCGTTCATCAACGATCCAGAGGCACCCCAGTTTTTGTGTGACAAACATTCGTAAACCCGGGCTTCGACATCGGTCTTTGGTTTTGCCTGGTTGAAGCTGAAACGCGGCCGAGGGGAATTGTTTATCGGCGTGAATTATTCCATCGAACATTTACCAAAGAACATATGAACAGTAAGTCAAGTCGAATTACAATGTGCAGAATCCACTACTTTGTTCAATAAACATAATTTTACGAAAAATAATTCCGACCATTATTCCAAAGTCATTTTCAGTACTGACTTGTACGTAAATACAACCAGAGATGACCGGAACTGCACAATTTAAATGTCGACTTACGCATCTTCAGCCAGGTTCTGGATCTTGTCGATGCTCAGGTCCTTTATAAAATTCATTTTATCACAATTTAATTTTTGTTACTAGCAAGCGTTCTTTGTTCCTGGTCGGTAACTTCAAAGCTTCAAGAAGGTTTGTGTCACTCGAGAGGCCTTTTTTGCGTTTGGCTGCTATCGTGATTTTCATTCAAATCGAGAATGAGTGAATCCCAATCTTTCGATGCCGAAACTTGAGACTATTGCGCCACTTGTTGAAACAATGCAAAAACTTCATACCTACCGGTACCGTACCATACCCTGCAGGTACGGTGCTTGTATGTATCCTGGAATTTTTACAAATTTACAAATCGGTCTTTCCTTCAGAATAATGTCTGTGTACGAATTACGAATACCAGTTAGTACTTACAATTACCGGTAGGTATCCTACGTACTGGTACGATACGGTCGTCGGTCCATCATCAATCGGTCTGAAGAAGTCAAATTCTAATCCCATGAGTCATTACACGGTGAAGAAGATAGCCCAAAATTGAAGCTTGGCAGAAAACATGTAGAATGTTAATAAGGGTCAACTCACTTGAACAGCTATATCTTGATCCACATTGGATGCTTGAGAATGGTAGGCACATGAATTGAAAGCAAATTTAAACAGGATTCTAGTCATATGGGGGAGTTGGTGGGAGTTCCTCCTAGTGGCATTTATTGATAAGAAGGACTCTAGACCACTGCTGGACCATAGTAGAGCTATTAACTTTTTCCTGTCTCTGCCCAAATTGTGCATTTTTGGATTTTTTTTGGGAGTTTCCATGATTTTCACCTGCGTAAACTGCAGTACAAATCCCATACAAAATAAGACTGAAATACCAAAAAGGAGTTTTAAACAATTACTTTGTATAAAATACCTTTTCTGCTCATTCATTTCTCTCCTTGTAATATCCAAGCAAGAAAATATAAAACAATCCAACCCAGAATAAAAACTATCACCTAAACCATCATATTTACCACCAACATAAACTAATCATATCACCACAATGGATGATGATGATTCTTTTTCTGATGGTTGACAATTATTCATACTATGGTCATACTACTAGTAGTGATGCAGACCTATCTGACAACAGTGGTGGTGGTGGCCTGCACCCTTGTCACAGTAGCAGCCCCTCCTAAGATGACAGCAGTGTTTTCAGTGGTGTTACTACTAGTAACAGTTCTCTTGGAATAAGTCTTTCTGATGATGCCCCTTACTAATACAACAATCATGCTCCCTCCTTTGAGAATAAAATTGAAGAACTCCTCCTTGACTGTGACCTCTCTGATTCATCTGATCTGGAGCAGGATGGTGAATTGGAAAATCTTCTCCAGGACTCCTCAGTTCTCATGAGTCCCATTAGAATTCTTCCTGGTGGTACACACATGTCTTTACTACCAGTAGATGATGATGAAAAAGCACACAACAATGACCATGAAGAAGAATGGAACAACAATGTCACTCAGCATCAATCTCCTTGCGTCAGGAATGTTGTGCAATTCTTTGAACAAGTACAAGACACAAGTCCACCCAAGAGGAAAGGAGATCAGCTCTATAGTATACGAGTACTACTACTACTACTACTAGACTAGTACTGCTGGAAGTATCATTCATGATTATCTCCAACACTGAAGAGTGGTTTGGTGGGTTTCATTTGAGGATGTTGAGACTGGTAACAGTTGAATACTGTCAACAAAGCTTGCATTAGTGTCATGGTGACATGGAATGGCAAGAAGTTGTTGGGTGATAGTGCAGAGGAGGGGTTATCTCCTCCCCCCTCTGTCCAGTAGTATACATCACCTGGAGGAGGTGCAACCCCAGATCCCACCTGTGCTGTAGTAAGGAATACATTGGATGGCTGTGCAAATAAGGTGGAAGGGTTGGTGCATTTCTTCTTGTTCTTGTTTGATGAACAAAGAATCCTTCAGCTGATAGCAAATGATCCCAACCAGTATACATTTGAAGATTGGACTGAAAAGCTCCATATGATGAAGGTTCTAAGCAAGAGTGGATGCCAAAGCTATCAAAGAATGGAAAATACCACCCTTATGATTGTCGGATTTGTTTCTTCTGTGTGGACAAAATTACCAGCACCACCATTGCTCATGGAAAGGTGACTTCAAAGCCAAAGGAAGAAATACACAGTGGCAAGTATGAAGGAGTGAAGAGGACCTATTGTGTTGTCTGTGTAGAAGAAGCAAAGCATAGGTATCCTAACTCATCAGTGAGGAGATTGAGGAAGTTGCCATGGATTAGTATTAAAATGTCAAGGAATGGTTGCAGAAGTTGCAATGTTGCTGCATGGTGGTGTAAAGAGCATTGGTGTAACTTCAACCATCAAGTTGGTGATGCGTTATAAATGAATACATTTATTTGTTAAAACTATTCTTACTATAATATTGTTTATACTAGTAGTGATGCTGAGAGGGGTGTGACAAGTAGTAGAGTAGTAGAGTAGTAGTAGTAGCAAAGAAAAAAATCCTAATTTCTCCGGTTGGCAACACAGGAGGGGAAAAAGTTGAAGGCAAGTCCCTTACTGGCAAGTTAATGGCAATTCCGAACCTCCACGGCTAGCTGGTTTGCCTGGAATGTGCACATGCCCCCTGTACATTACAGTACTACATTACAAATCCTATGTAATCTACATACATATTTTTTTAGYTCAAATTCAGTACTGGAGAAAGTACATCCAATGCTGAACCTCCACCATACATACTAGAATAGCGCGCAAAACAATATGCAAAAGAACATGCAAAACAGCACAGAAATGATGCAAATTTGCATTATCTGCAAGCGTACATTCATACCATACTCAAGCAATTCACATTTGAGTTATTGGCAAGTGTTCATTCATACCCAAGCAATTCACGTTTGCGTTTCTGGATACTCAATGAGCTAGTGTTTGGACGCTTTGCGTTTGTGGATACTCAAGGGACTGGCGTGCAGGCACTTTGAATTTGTGGATACGCAAGGAGCTGGTGGCATGCAGAGGCTTCGATACTCAAGCAAACAGTAATTGCATTTGCTGATACTCAAGGAACCGGTGTACAGAGGCTTTGATACTCCTCAATTGAATGGTCATTGTGTTTGCTGATACTCAACAAGGGACTGGCATGCAGATGATTCATACTCAAGGGACCAACATGCAGAAGCTTCATACTCAGAAAAAACTCCTGTTAATTGTCTTGTACTTGAGGGACTGGCATGCAGATCTTCATGTATGATTTGCGTTCTTTGTGGATACTCAAGCAAGTCTGAAAGGGTGTAGTGCCAAGCCAATATGTCTACTGACCAGCCAGTGATGGCAGTAGGAGAGCATATTCATCATGGACAGGATAATCTTTATCACAGAAGTGGGGTATGACACCATAAGGGTAGCATTTGTGGATACTCAAAGGACTCCCACTTCTTCAAGTCAATCACCAGTGTTCTTATCAATGATGAATGTAATCTTTGATCCACTGGATGATTTTGTACTAGTAGAAGATAATTTTAATATCAGTTCTTCCAAAAAAGCAACAATCAACCAATTTATGAGACACTGATATGGAGGAGTATGCTGATAAGGATAAGTATACTGATATGGAGTATGCTGATATGGAGTGCAAGGTGATTTGCTGGTACAGAGAAGCTGCTGATACAGAGCACACAGTGAATCACTGCTGATACAAGTTGCTGATAAGGAGGAGCTGCTGATATGAGTTGCTGATACAGACTACACCAATATGGAGTACACTGATATGGAGTACACTGATAAGGAGTACACCACTGATAGGAAGTACACTGATACAGAGTATGCTGGTGATACGGAGGAGCCGCTGATATGGCGGAGGARTACAGTGATACAAGTTGTTGATACGGAGAAGTAAACTGATATGGATTATGCTGATGCAGAGGATGCTGCTGATGCAGAGGATGCTGATACTACAGATATGGAGGACACTGCTGATACTATGGAGGACGTTGCTGATACAGAGGACACTGATATGGAGGACACTGATGCAGAGGACACTGATATGGAGGAGCCCAGTTTTAAAATAATGGAATTTGATATCTGAAAAAATCAGGCAAAGCAATGGGTGAAATGGGTTCAGTTGCTAAATACCCCCAGGAACCATTCTCCGCCAGAATTTTTCAGAAGTTGAATGACATTTTTTAAAAGCAGTTACTAAAATAATGGGATTTACCTGTAAAAATAAGCCAAAATTTTCTACTAGCATTTGTATGGGAATTGCCAATAACTTGCCAGTATAGCACTTGTTGCCTTTAACAATAGCTCCTACTGGACTAGTAAGGGCCCAGCAGTCATTCTTATTGGTGATATAATTACTTAGATGTCTGTGTCATTGTTGGGAACCCATGATAGGATGCTAGTAGTATATCAGAGGCCTAGAACTAGCTAACCACCAAAATTTCAGTGCATAGCTGGTGGCCAAAATAGAACACACATTATACTTGTACTGTGTGGTCTAGTAGGAGACCTTACTACTAGTAGTAGTACCTTTGTGTCGTCATGCCCCCCCCACCACTCTTCCTAGTGCTAGCTACTACTACTACTACTACTAAAACTGGGCTGTTCAAAACTGTCCAAAGGACAAAAACTATTTTTTCATCGTTTGACCTCCCTCTGACTCTAATGGATGTGATCCAGAAATGAGCACAATTGAAATTTTAATATAGTAGTAGTACTAGTACTAGTGTACTAGTAGTAACCAATGATATTAGATAGATCCCCAGTAGTAAGGACCAGAAATAGAAATATTTGGGGACGAGAGGGGAAGTGGGAAGTGGAGATCGGAAAACAAAAAAATTGACGGCCGTTTTTGGTTTTTGCCAATGGCTTGCCTTGAATAGCTCTAGACCGTGGATGACGTCCCTCTCGTGTGTCCAAGAAGGTTAGTAGACCAGTGCGGTACGGTTAAGTATCAATGGTGCCCTACACCGATACTAAAAAAATAGAGAAACCTCACCCAGCTCAAAAACTTGATAAATCTCACCCTTCTTCTTCCCCCCGAAAGTCCAGGACTACCATAGTTCAGAGCAACCGGAAAACAGTTTCTAGATACATGCAATTGTGTGTTGACCTGAAAATTGAAAAGCAACCAAGACCGAGATGACGACGAAGAAACCGCGACGTAGCACTGAAAGCGATGGCGATTCCATGTTTGAGTCTGATTCCTCGGCGGCAGCCGAACAAGAGACAAAGCGAAGGAGATTAAATAATGACAGCAAACCACGAAGCGACGAAACTAAAGGTGGGGACGAGCACATTCCTGGATCTATTGAAACGAATAGAACTGTTGATCCAGCATTATTGGAACATGCAAAACAGCGTCTCAGCAAATTTGCTGCTCGGCTGTTTGATCCTAATCGAAAAAGGGTACGCCTAAATTAATTTGTTTCGCTGATATTGTTTCCAAAAGAATCCATTGTTTATTGTAAAATTGTACAAAGTTGCATCCGTGCGCATAGAACCATTCGAAAGGATCATGTCCAGAATTAAGCAAAGGAAAATTGTCTAACTGTAGTTTTATGTCTCTTTTCCTTGTCATTTCACCTTTTCTCGTAAGGGATTGGTCGAAGCTCCTGCAATTATACCTTTAAATGATGAAATTTTGAAAGCCTTTGGAAATCGTGAAAAGCACAAATACAAGGAGGAAGTTGATCATACTATAGCCGACGAGGACGAGGAGGGCAACGATAAAGGAACCACAAAAAAGGTGGCGGCTACTAAAGGAAAAAGAAGTGCCCCAAAAAAGAAAGAGCATGTATCCACTCACAAAGTCAAGATAACAAACTTGAACTATCGAACCACGGAAGAGATGTTACAGAGTGCATGCTTACGCTTTGGAGATTTGACAGAAGTCGTCATGATTTGCGACAATCCTAGTAGTGACAGTATCCATAACTCTGGAACTGCCTATGTAACGTTCGATACAGAAGAGGGGGCCAAATCGTGCCAAGAACGTCTGAAGTCACTACATGGGCGCGATCTTCGTGTCTCCCTTGCTCTAGCTAGGTCGAAAAAGAACACCAGTGGTAAGCCCTCGGGTGGATCTCTTCTGAACAATCAATCCACGAAGGATATATCGACTGTCTGCTTCAGATGTGGCGAGGTCGGTCACAGAGAAGCAGATTGTCCCAATCCTAGAAAGCCGAAGCCGTGTCCGCTTTGCGGAATGACAGACCATGACTTCAGGTCGTGTCGAAAGAAGCAGGTTTGCTTCAATTGTGGCCAACCGGGTCACATTAGTAGGGATTGTACCATGAGAAGAGGACTACCTCGGCGAATGGTGTGTGGCACCTGCTTTCAATCTGGTCACCATCGACTTCAATGTCATTTGCAAGGTCCGGCGCCATACGTCATATCGGATGCTATTTGCATGGACTCTGGAAAACGTGGACGTTTTCTTACTAAGGAACTGAAATGGTTTTATGGTCTCCAGGGTATGTCCTGTTTCAACTGCGGGGCGCAGGGGCACTCAGGTTACGATTGTAACCGACCGACTCTCTACCACTGTATTAACAATCCGGATCAAGCTCTGCAGGAGATACAACGTGCTGAAGCCGATTCCATGTAAGTTACACGTCCTGAATTTGCTTTCATGCTTTGTTGATTAATGAGGACACAATATGTYTTTAAGCTAATAATGCCTGTAATTCTTTCTAATAATTTAGTGCAGAAGAACTTGAGCGAGAACGTCGAGAGCAGAGAGAGAAGCGTGGTAGGGGGAGAAATCACCAGAAAGGGAATGATAACAAGAACAAAAAGCGTCGGGCGAAGTCGAGTGGTCCAAACCGCAGGGATAAGCGTGGATATCGGTGATTGTTATTTTGGGAACAACACGCAAGACTCAGTGTAATAGCCAAATACTTATTCTGCAGGCGGGATTGTTCTTTGCATCTTTCTGTTATGACGGTGTAAAACTCTCAGCATCTCTCAAAAATATTTGAGAGTTCCAAGTCTGTTCAATTMTGATATTTGTGGTCTCCAAAATGAAAAACGATTCGTGCATTTAGAAACAACGCCCGTATCATTCAAATCGTGTGCTAGCACCTGATAATAGAAGAAAATACTCGGCAAATCACTTTCTATTGACTTTGATATAGAACATTCAGACGGTTAGAAAGCTTCGAAACGCTTCAAATCGAATGAGAGAGGATAGTCAGTGAAGATCGAATGTAACAAGACCTGATGCATGGCCAACCCAAACTCGGGGAGCCGATTTCGTGCCTTCCTCTTCCTTACAAGAGATCGAGTATATCATTGAATTTTGTGCTACTTTGACGTGGTCATCTTGCAACTGACTCACAAGACTACCATCATCCCCTATTCTGGTAGTAACGAAATGCAGCTCACCATCCGAAGTGCCGACAGCAACCAAACATTCGTTTTGTTCTCTACTGTCTACGACAATTTCCATCGCAGTTAACCTCAAGAGAGTTTCTTTCGAACTGTCCTCAATTTCCACCCTTGAAATCAATTCAAATCCTTTGCCAAACGATACACGAAACAAAGACAGCACTCCATCATTTCCTATTGTGAAGATGACATCCATTGCTGAAGAGAAGGCAATCGCATTGACTCTACCATCATGTGCCAATGCGATATGCAAAGGGTTTCGTACATCAACATATGAGTTGCCTTCTTTTCTCTTCACATATTGATCAGAAGTCCACACATGGATGCGGCCATCAACGCCGCCCGAAACGAGTAATCGAGACAAACCCTCATCGCTATCAACGGTTGGTGGAACGAGACAAAGGCATAGCAAGTCACTGGATAACGTAGTTCCCACAGCAGGACAGTTTTCTATGGTGCGCTTGATGCTGTGGAAAATTGGTAGCAATTTGTCTTCGTTGTCATCTTGGAGGTGATCGCTGTCCAGTCTTGAACAATTCCAACTTTCGATGCAATTACACCCAATCGAATGAAGCAATTGGCTCTCGTCATCATATACAAGGGCTTTGACCCATCCAGTATGAGGACCTAGCTTCTGCACAAACTTCAACCTTCTGGTTATAACTTGGGGAGTGCCAACATCATCATCAGTAGCTATTTTCCAGACCGATATCCACCGGTCGCCACTTCCACAAAATATAAATTTTTCGTCCATCTTCTCTGCTGATGAATTCTTTCTCTTGTGGGACATGGCTACGATCGAATATATCGGATATTTGGTCTTGTAATCAAGCGAATTTAGTTCAATCCAGCTATCCATACCATTTTGGGTGGCATCGATTTTATTACATTGATCTATCCTCGAACCAAAACTATCCATGATAGAAATATTTCCTTCTTGATTCTGAGAGTAAGCGCGGATTTCACCCTTCTTGGTCCCTACCACGATACTTGAATCCTCCGAAAAATTATGCACTGCTGTGGTGCCGACATCGAGAATACATTGTTGGTTCCGCTGACGCGCAGATATCGAGATAGCTTCGACTCGCCCAATTATGTTTTCGAAGCTTCTGCAAGTATGATAACAGAAAAGAAGGCTGTGTACTACACGGAATATACCCCTCATATCCTAGGGCCTTGGAACCTGTCTGCCGCTCCGGTTCCTCGAAACGATGACACAGGATGTTATCAGAAATCATGTCTTTTACTCAAACTTCGCTCTATACCTAAATACAGCACAAACGTACCGGTACGGTGTACCTAGATGTTCGCATTTTTTGAAGATGAGAAACGAAATAGAAGTAAGGTACGTACGTGCTCGTATGAATGGTACGAGTATCGTAATCGATACCATATTACGTATCATAGTACGTCCAACAGTATTGTAGAGTTGATGATGAGAGAAGCAAATAAAATACAGTAAGCAAACAATCAAAATGTTTTCAAAGCCCAGGTTACAGAAAGTTCTATGTGCACGTACCGTAGAACTCAGAAATGATGGTACGGTGCGATACGACAACCCGTACTTCTAGTTGTGAGGTTGAAACTTTCAAATTCTAGAAGGCTTAAAAAAATATTGATGTCAATGCTATCGACCATCCTTCACAATGGAACGATTTATGAGCAGCATCCCCTGTACAAGTGAAAAATAATGATAGCCTCATCGACAAAACTAATATTTTTATGTGACATWACAATCATTGGAATTAACCTACAGTATTGCCCAATAGAAATTTATGCCGTAGATCAGTAATCTTATTACTGTAATACTAGTATTTTTTATTATGGTTCTCAACTCTTTTTGATTACATAGCGGTCATATTTTAGAAGAATCCGAATCTCACCTATTTATCAATCGCGTCATTTTCGATCCCTTAGTGATCACTTGTCTTAAAGAATGCTACAATATCTAAGGAATGATTGTTCCAGTGGAAGAGCTGATGTTAAAGACACTCCTTCATTACTACTAACAGAACGAAATATTGCACCAACGAATAATATTTCATGCTGGTTCAGGAAAACTGGGTTATGCAAAGTTTGCCACTTGACGACCTCTATTCCTATTTGACTCCATCGCAAATACTAACACAGGTCTTCACATAATATCAGAAATATTTGAATGTCTTGTCTATTTGACTTGTATGATTGAAATTTTCACTTTCGAAAATGGCAGCACTTGCGCAAGGGAGAAACGGAAACGACCAGGGGAGGGTGGAATCAAATAGAAGAACCTTAACTGGTAACTGCAACACTGGCAAGAGTAAGCACCATCCGAAAGATGTAACCACATCTGGAGAAAGAGAAACCATCCATCGAGTCCAGAAAGATTATTCTCAAGTCAGGAACAGTCGAAGGCGTCTATACTCGTCAAAGAAGAATACCTGTGCCTGCGAACTACCAAAGTTGCTTCGAAGCAATTCAGGTCTATGTTCAACCAGTGGGAGCAGTACAATTCCAGATTCAAGCCATTCAAGTGATATTGGCTATAATCCAAGTTATTTTGATAACTGCAATAGCTTTAACAGATTCTGCAGCTGTAGCAGAAACAACTTAAGGTATGCTTACGATGATTTCATTAGCGATGTTGATGGCGATGGCAAAGAAGTCGATCCTGTCACTGCTTCTCCCCCTAGAACAGTTGAGGACGAATATGAACCTCAATTATCCAACATCCCAACTACATTGAATGAAAATGATCGTACTCGAAACCATGAACGACTTCAATTCAACGAAGAGAAAAATGACGAAATTCAAAGTCGAAGAAAAAAAATACAATTTTTGCAAAGTTCGGACCTTGTATCATCGCACAGTAACCTCGAAGGTGTTTATTCAAATCATAGACTGGGAGATAGCACAAATAGAACCTCGCAAAAGGGCTACTGTCGATCAAACCGAAGAATTCGTAGCAAAGCCGAAGGCAACGCAAGGAGGAAAGCTAAAGATCTACCTCGTAGTCGACGAGGTATAATACGGGCGAAAAGTGCTAGTCAATGCGATCTTTTCTGTGGTCAAGGACAAAGAGCTAGAGAAACGAGAATTAGAAGAACCAACAGACGTACAAAACAATGCCATACAATTGCGGGTACAAGTCAAGAGTCACAAGAAGGCTTATGCAGGCATTTCAGAGCAGCCCCCTTTTCCCCGAAAAAAACAAGAATGAAGGCTAGTTCATGTGTAAACCTCCATGCTTCTATCAAGTACACCGGAGAGAGTTTAAAAGATACTAGTAGTTTTGAAAACTTGAACTTGAGGCCAAAATCAATCCCCCAAAATCTATTGAAAATAGAACGAAGGCGAAGAAAGGAGTCGAGATCAAATAAGAATACATCTAGGAGGAGAATGGTAAGGGTAGGTAATTTCCATAACGACAAACGAAAGGATATCAACTCAGAAGAGGTAAACTCAAGATGCAACAAGAACGCCAGTGCAACCCCAGTCACCATACATTTTGGCCACAGAGAGAGCGAAAATTTCACCTCCCATGTTGATTTCCTCTCCAAGAGTGAAGAGAGTAGAAAGGAGGAAATGCTTTCTATATACAAGGGTACCCTCTTTTCCACCTCTCCATCAGCGGCCTCCGATCATGGGAGGAAAACGCTACAAAATAATAAGGAAGAAAATGGAAAGTTAAAGAAAAGGATAACGGGACGTCTCCTGGTTGAAGGTGGTAGAACCGCTGTGAAAAAGATGATTATTTGCAAATTGTTTCTAAAGACGGCAATAAAGGCCTTCGGAAGTGCAGAAGAAGTATTTTCCGAAGAATTTAAAGTTACGAAGTCATAGCACTGTAATTCCGTTACAAATTGAAAGATCTAAAAAAGTAAAATACTCTATATTCGCAATAACCGATCAGACGTCAGCTAAAGCTTTGATTCCGTGAGGGGCAGTACTACAGTCCCATTTTCAAGAAGTCCTATTCATAGATATTATTGCATGGCCAGCCTTGCGGCTTCTTTGGCAAGGCCCGTATAGATTGTCCAGCCACTACCTCCCGTTCCATAACAATGAACCAATCGGATTCTGTCATCATTTTCTGTATCATTACTCATGGATTTTTCGTCATCAATTTCACACCGAATCTCTTGTCGGTATGGTCGAAATCCTACCCACTCTTCTTTTGGCTGGCAAGCATTCGTATCAATACCAAGCAATCGCGCCGTTTCGAAGAGTCTCGTTCGCTCTTGTGGTCGTATTTTTGTTTCTGTGTCTCCTTTCACGCATGTTCCACCCACCACGATATCGTCACCCCGAACAATCATATAGCTAGGATATTCGGGTGTTCCCCAGGGTGCCTCGTCGGCAAAAATACAGGCATCGTGTAGCTGATCATTCACTCCAGCTGATATGGTTCCATCATCATCTTTGTGCTCAAGACGCTTGCAAGATTCTCGATCGTAGTTCATCAAAATTCCTCTTGCGCCAACCAATTCAACGTCTTTACAGAGTTCTGATGCACCCATTCCGGTGCAATTTACGATTGCGTCACAGCCGAAATTCTTTGCCTCTTCGAATAATTCCGCCTTGGATTGGTAATAAATTCCGGTTTCGACATTTATATCTGCTTTGCCAGCACTCTTTGAAATGTTACTCCCTGTAAGTTCGTCCAGAAAGTGCTCCATCATTTTGGGGCAGTCAACAACTGGTGTTTGGAAGAACCAAGCGTGGTTGTAACCAGCTTCTTGCGCCTTGGCTAGGGAAGGCAAACGGAGCTTGTGGATTTGGTTTTGCCACTGCACCTGCTCTAGCGTTACGTTTTGGAACTTGAAACGAGCATCGGAGGACCACGATGGCAGAAGAGACCTCCCTCCTGTTCCTTTGTGATAATTATCGGCCACCATGTCCTCCGTGCTCGGTCCTTCGTGCCTTTTTTTTAGTGCCAATACATGGCGGAGGTCCACGAGCGAATTTTCAGCATCTTCGGCCAGCGGATAAATTTCGTCAAGGGTTTCGAACCCCCATTGATCGACGCGAGGGTCTTCGCAATAGATTGGCATCCATAGACCACCCGCACCCTGAGAGCAGTTTGATTTGTCCAGTGGGTGCACTGGCGATCGTAAAACGACAGAAACACGCTTCCTTGTCAACTCCAATGCTGTCCGAAGGCCTGCGAAAGTCGTCGGATATTGAATAAAATATAGATTAAATAATACATAGCAGATCGTTAGACTTTGTTGAAWRAAAGCCGGTGTCGTTCAATATGGCAACGTACAAACTCTTTAAAATGCCAGAGACAACGAGGCCCATGTGTGGGAGACGACCCGGCTCTCTCATCCCTTTTTTGTTGAGCTACAAGAAAAGTAAGCGGAGATCGTACCTATACAACCACTCCCGACAACCAACACGCGAGATGCCATATTCGTTGAAAAATAGTACAGGAAAGCTATTCGAAATGGAAAAGTGGTGCAAACGCTGATCCGCTATTGATTGTAATTTTTCACCTTCATGATTCATGATTCCGACAACTGGGACGATGTAACTGTTTTGGAACGATACGAGCAAAACTGCAGTAAAATGCACCCAAAGAGAACGAATCTTGGATTTTTAGATTTTTGATTAGATTTTCGTCAGAAAAAGGTATGAAAAAAGTGGAATGAAAAAATAAAAAATATTTCTAAATCGGTTTATTTTGTATTTTTTTTGTATTTGTATTGTTTCGGAAGATAGACAGTGCAATGGCACCATTCCGTTCGCACGGCACGATGTAGCGGAGGAAGCGAAGAGCATACTACGGCATTCAGTTCGTTTCTAGGGTACTTTTCAGACGACATTGAATATAATGATGCTAGTAGAAGCAGAAGCACGTACTCATGTCCGAGTATGACAGAGGATAGAGTACGGACGGTATGAAAGTACGGTTCAGTCTTATTATTCATCTCGTAGTTACACACTTTTTGGGAGCATGTCATGAACAGAGAGGTAACTTGTCGTACAAGAATGTTATGAGAAAGGGACTTTAATTAAGCTTTCCACACAGTCGTCTTCTGCAATCCGGATATGAAGCAGCTAACCATCTCTGAGAGATAATGAAAATAGTATCTGGAATCATTGCTTGTTGCTGGAATGGATTGAACGACTCTCGTCTTCGTTTTTCATTGAAAAATGCTCTGAGTGCTTCTGTGCATAAAACGATGCAATGTCGCAAGATTTTCTGCACCTACACGTAAACTTTCCCTTTCCTCCCGCGCTCTCTCTTCAGTATTCGTTTTAGTGCAATATTTTCAATCTTAAATTTTTTCACAGCGTGAGTGTCCCTATCGAAGACAGCATTATTGTCTCTTAAGGCTTCCACATATTCATAAACAGAGTGATTTCTCCAACGGAACCATTCTTTCTCTTTGCATTGCCGTCGTTCGCTGGCCGTGGATATGGCGAAGCACGTAGTTGTCTTCGTCGCCTTTGCGTCCTGATGGAACGAAGATTTCTCTTCGAACATGCATCAGCTGAAACAATTTTATCGTCTTGCCGATCCAATGGTCTCTCGTCTTTTTGAATAGCGTCGGAGTCTTCGTCGTTGTTGTCGTCTGTGGCCTCATCGTCGTCCAATAGACTGGCAATCGCAGCCAATTGCGGATTTGTGGCAAAATTTTTGGGTAAACCAGTCATGAACAACGGACAGGTTATCGCATTATCGGAAGTTTCGGATTTCGTGTCGTTCTCGTCGTCGTCCGCCATAGCTTCCGGTACTGGCTTTGTTTGGCCGGTGGTACCGTGTGTGTCTTCGTTGGATCTATCTACCTCCATTGCCATATCGATCGATGAATTGATTTCTCTTGCCTCGATAACTACCATACTCGCGGCAGATTGTTGTTGGTTCGTTGGACTGATGTCGAAGGTAATTTCTTGGCAGTTTGTGATCGTTGGTAACGGTATGTTCGTTAATTCTCGAGAATCCTGTATTCCCAGTGCTGTACGTTGTTTGCCGTCGTAGAACTACCTATTGAAAAAATTAAAAATTATCTTGTGTACGAAACAATTCAAGAATTCTGTACAATATCGGTCACAAATCACAGTACGGATTTATGTACTTAAAAACAGAAAGAAGGGAATAAATAAACATCACATGAGTGCTACAGTATTTCGTACGATACTACACGTAGGGCATTGCAATAGTTACAATTGTGTCTGGCCGGTAGCACATCTCTTCACGAGTGCTGGAGTTGGCATCGCTGATTTTTTTCTTTTTAGCGAGCGCGGGTTTTTCCAGGTTTTGTATTCGTAGTAATGAATGAAGCAACGCAAGGTACGGTACAGCATTCAAATGGTCGATCGGTTGCAGTTTTCCTTCCAACAAAGCATTGGAAATTCCGCTCAAGGATCGTCACAGCTGCTTTGGTTCGAGGAGTTTGCTATTTTGCGTACCACTATGGTGAAACAGAAGAAAGCCTCGATCATGTCTTCCAAGGCTTTAGCTATTGAGAAATCCGGCCTCATGGTATCTCCCGAGCCAAGGACGGAAAAGAACCTACTCAGGTTGCAAAGCAAACCGGTTACGAATGCAGCTGCTAAAAAAGGTCCATGCAGGGTTTTGTTCGGAGAAGATGGCAGTCGGGAGGTTGACGTGATCGGAGCAAGTGCGGATACTTCTGCTGCGGTGACCGGAACCCTGCCCGATTCACCGGGCTTCCTAATTGCAGACAAAAAACGTAAAGCTCGTGTGGTGACTCCCAGCACAATTACCACCGCAACAACCACCAGTACCGCCACCCAAGAGGACAACTCCGAACTCGTTACCCGATCAGCACCACCAGCGAAACGACGGCTGTTATTTGGAAGATATGTGGAGCTGGTACAGACCGCTCCCAACGTCGATATGGTGTACAAAATCGTTCGGAAGCTTACGGGTAACATCGGTGGCAATGGCTATTCGGGCCCGATTTATGGGGAACTCACCAAGCACAGTATGCAGAAAATGATTGATCTCATGGTCAAGAACACAGAGTTCTCCTCGTCTAGCCGTTTCATTGACGTTGGATCGGGCATCGGGAAACCGAATCTGCACGTTGCCCAATATCCGGGTGTGGAATTCTCGTGCGGCGTCGAAATGGAACACAATCGGTGGTCGTTAGGAATGACCTGCTTGAAGGCTTGCCTCAACGCGGCTGTCAAAGAGCGAGAAAAGGTGGCCGAAGCTGCAGCTAACGAAAATTCGGGTTCACTTCTACTTCAGGGCAACACGATGTTCCTCCACAATAATATCTTGGAAGCCAAAACGTTTGACCCGTTTACGCACGTGTACATGTTTAGCATCGGCTTTCCGCCCGATCTTTGGATTCGATTGTCTGAGATGTGGAATGAATCCGATGCCGGCGATTGCCAATATCTTATTTGCTATTCTGGCCCAAGGGACATTATCGATTGTTATCAATTTGACGTGGAACTTTTAGTGCAAACGCCAACCTCGATGCATGGTTCAAAAGAAAGTCACATGGGATACATTTATGGAAGAACCAATAGCAAGAAGACAGGTTCGAAAAGGAGGGGGCGCTCGTTGATATCAACTTCTGGTCCTTGCGACCCACTATTCAGGAATTCCTACGACTTGGTTAAGAAGGGGCTACAACATTTAGAAAACGAAGTCGATCGGCAAGTAAAAGAAGAAATGGGGGGTTCGCGACGGACCAGAGGATCAAGGAAAAAGACTGTCTTTTCCAAGAGCTACTATGGTGAATAAGAGAAGATCGAAAAACCAACAAATTTGGAAGACATCAACCCCAACCCCAACCCCAACGATAGAATCCTTTCTCCGCATGCTGCTATCACAGAAACATAAATATAATATAAAGCCATACATTTTAAAACTCTAGATTTATATCGAATTCCTCGAAGGCAATGGCGATGAATATTCAAGTATCTTATTCATTTTGATTTTTATGTTGATCAAGGAATTATGTATCTGAACTTCTTCATAACAATGCTATGGTTTGCATCTTTCATTTCCCAGTTATTTGTCAAACTTCGTTTCAGTCTCGTTTTAAATTGATATGATGCTGCTGCGCTTGGAGCGATTTGGTAAATCTTGAGCGCATTTGTTCATCCAAAGCAAGTGTGGATTGCAATCGATGTAAGGTGCCAGTGGCGCTTTGCTGCAAGATTAGATCAGTTCGAAAGTTGGCAATGCACCACTCCAGCATTTGGTAACAGTGCGGAGTCCACAATAAAATAGCATGGTAGTCGTCCGTCAAAGAAAGATTGTGAAGGACCAAGCATGCTCTATTGAGGATGGCCTCGCTTGAACAAAAGTTTTTCATCACACGAATAACGAGACTTGCTATGTCACCAACCAATTCGTCAATGATTTCTCTTTCCGTTGTTTCATTCAAGTCCCCCAGCTCGGGTACTGACGGAACTGCAGCGGCATTATTTTCACTCACGTTGTTGGTGACGTTGCCATTATCGTTGTTTTCAACATTTTGTACTGAGGGGATAACGAGGTTTATAAGAGCAAAGAGAGCCCTGAACTGGAGCTCGGCACTGTAAGGATGGCGATACATAGCATTAGTTATGGCTTGAATGCCGCCCAGTTTGACTAGTACCGCTTTCTGGTCGGATACCAGTGCAATATTTACCAAAGCCCAACAGCTCATGGCCGAAAGGGTGGCATTGTCTTGAAATCTTCTCATGGAATCTAGCATGACTGCAATCCCACTCTTTCCATGCTGCTGGTATATCCCTCTAAAAATCCCGCCAGCAGTCATAGAAGTTCGAAACATCATACCTTCTCTTCCTCCATGAGGGCGAGCCAAAAGGACAATGGTATGAAATGCAGCGATATGTAGTTCCGCGCTTTCAGAAAACATGACCATGTCACGTAGGACAATGTCAGCTAGACCAGCATGCTGTGCTGTCATACGATGTTGCTCATTTTCAAGAAGAACGGGGAGCACCTTCAAGCACAAAATTTGAATACCTTCCACGTCGCAAAATGCTACCATCCAATTTACAATGGAATAAATTGCACAAGACCACGGGAGATTCAAGTTGGACTGTTCTGCTCCAGGAACTAAGCCGAATAATCTGCTTGTAATCATGGATCGCCCGAATTTTGGCCCATTCTTCTTCTCTTGACCATTGCTTTTCCTCTTGTCAGTCTGCAATTGAAATCGGTTGATATAATGCAGTGTGTTGAGATAGATATGTAAAGTATACGCGACTAAGGAAAAATCCAAAATCCAATTTGTATGATCTTACCTTCTTGTGCGCTGTGCCGACACGCGCGGGTGTTGTTAGTATGGGGACAATCCTATTGTTTTCTGAAGTGTCTTCGGCTTTGGCTTCATCACCTGCATTATTTGCATCGCTGTTTGAAGAATTCAGTACAATGTTCCTAGCTTGCGCCAAAAATAGCTGTAGGTTTCGATTTGAACCAAGAGCAGCGGGTGGTGGTGGACCAGAGGAGTTTCTATTGGTGCCGTTGAAGTTAAACTGATATCTGGCTGGCTCTTCATGAAGTGCCGATCCAGATATTCCATAATCAATGTATGCTGGCGATCTACCGTTGACAGCATCATCTCGGATCTGGGTAACGTACTTCATACAGCGTACAAAAGAAGTATACAGGAGACGATATTTGTCCAGTAATCTTTCTCCTGCGCCCTTGATTACGGAGTCGTCGCTTGCATCACTCGATCTAATTTTCTTCGATTTTGGTGGACTGAGAGGATCATCCATGTTTGCCTTGAATGGCTCTACTAGACACAACACCCTCCATAGTTCTGGCTGCAATGTGAAGTTTTTCCGCCAGTATAATGAAAGCGGCATGGTCAGCACATCCAAAATTTCTGGAGGATGGAGGAAGGTCAAGATGTGAGCCATAATGTCGCATCCCATAGCTAGGATAGGGGGTCGACCATCGTCCAGATTCTTGACAGTTAGTCGCTTGCTACTCATTCTTTGTGTGGCAAGAGGCTTCTTGACCTCCTTCTTAAGCTTTCTCTTCCGGGCAAACATCTTCACCATGCGTTCGTGTTCGGCATCAGCATCGCGTTTTGCACTTAGATAGGAACTTTCAAGACCATCCGAATCTGTATAATGCGAAGAAGAGAATGAGGGCGACGATGGAGTCGATGAAAATGTCTTTACGACCGGTTTCTGAGAGCTATTACATCGCCTCCCTTCTACGTCTTCCTCATCCATTGTTTCCGAACTTCCTGATGAGCTGAAGTCGGCGATTTCGGATGACGAATCTGGATCATGGGACGATTTGTGCTTGGAGTCATTGTCATTATCACGTCGATCTTCTTGCTTTTGCTCGCATTCTTCCGACGATGTGACTGAAGGAGATGGGCTTGCAGATCCAAGTTGATGATTTCCCGAGAAATTTTCATTCGAAGAGACAGATCCTGCATAGCCATCTTCAGTTCCATCCGTGCCACTCCCTGAGGAGTTTCCTCCAGCAGTTTGATCTAATAGAGATGGATTAGGAAGTGCCGAAGTGGAATCCTTGGCTTTCATTGATCTTGCATGATCGAAAGTTGTTTCAGTATCAGCGGAACTTCGGTTAGATCTCGACCTTTTCTTGCTACGCTTGTGCTTGTTTTTCGCATCTATTATCTTTGAACTTGAACTACTGCTGCGGTCCACGCGGCAGTGCTGGCGATGAGTGTACACTGGAGGCTTCTTCAATGCATCGCTTTCGATATTTTCTTCAGTCGACGACCCATCTGTCGCACCTCCTCTACGACGTTTTTTGCATCGCTTCATTCGATGTGAGTTTCCATATATGCCTTCACTTTTCTGAAATCGATATAACGTATTCCTTATCTTGTGATACCCAGGTTCTCGGTGGGGCGGCAGCAAAAGATGATGTTGATTTTGAGTTATTCTTTGTGACTCCGTTTTGCTTTTGATTGCAGATCCTGCAAATGAAGACGACGAATTGGAAGCTTTTGGTACGAAAAGATGAGATGCAACAACTGTCGCTGGTTTTACAGGCACACCTCCTTCCGTATCCATCGCAACGATTCTATGAGAACCGTCGTCACCAGGAACTTGTAGCGAGGAGCCATCATCATCTGTTGAGGGTTTATTGATGTTCATAGTAGAACTCCTCCACGACTTCTTGTGTTTGGTAGCATCTTGCTCCTGGTGATGAAGTTTCTTTCGATGAGAAACACCATCTCTGATTCCCGTGGAAACAATCTTATCTATCTTTTTGATCTGTGGATCATGATTTGCTATATCTATCTCGCCCCTGTTGGATTTCTCGCTTCCTTTGTTCATTGCATTAGCTCCCCCATCAATAGTAGACGAACATTCGCCTCGATCGTCATCATCACCCCCCGAACCCGACGAAGAAGTTGTGGTTGCTACTGCTGTTGTTGTTTGATTTGCATCATGGTATTCTGAAGATGATGATGAATTTTGAGTTGTCGCTGCTGTGACGACGTTGTCACTATCAGCATCTTTTTTCGATGCCATCCTTTGGTCAAACTCTCCATTGCTACTCGATGCTGTTCCCGTATCCGGAGATTCTCTATGATTAGTGGCTGGTACGACACCATGTTTGTGATTTCTTTGTGGCATCCTCTCCTCATCATGGTGTACAACTTTTAACGAGAAGCCCGGCAAGGACCGAAAGTTTTCTGATTCAGTATTGCCATCTGTTGCCTCTCTTCCAGTGGAAGATGATCTACTCATTTCTACATTACTTGCGTCGTTCCTATTTGGTGGCAAAGAATGATAAGGACCACCGGGACAACCCGATTGATGATCATCCATAAGGATAGTTGTAGCCGCTATTCGACTTGGTTTTGACTCTTGATTTCTGTCTCCTCTGAGGGGCTCCGGTACTTCTACAATTCTACTTGTTCCTAGCAATTCCTTTTTGTTGTCGTTTATGTTTTTCGTCCGATCCTTTTGCACGAGTTGTTATTCGTAACATTCAACTCCATTAGTTCAGTGTTATTCTCGTGTCAAGAGGTGTATCCTTTTTGTTGTTGCTTTATGGCTTGTTTCCTTGGTGTCGCTGCAGTGTTGTGATGGATAATCTAAATCATGAACACAACTACGTACCATATCTCCTCCTCTTGTTTCGGAGAAGCTCTTTTTGATTATGGTTGGGATGATGGGTGCCAGATGGTCGACGGATGATGGGTCAGCTGCTCCTTTCATGATCCAAAACATACGAAGTCTAAACTAAATAAATTCATTTTGAGATCTATTGGACGATATATCATAGTAACGAATTTAGACTCACGTTTTACCGGGGAAGAAATAGTTCAGAAATATCTGTTCCTGGAGCTCGTAGGTCCCTATCACGCAGTCTCAGTCGTGGACAGTCGCAAAGAAAAATATGTTTGACAATAAGTAAATTCACTGACAACATACACATCGCGACCAAAATTGATGACGCAAAAAAAATTCTAGGAACTACATAGACCAGATGCCGAAGCCCTTCTGTGACTGAAATTCCTATCTACAAATGCGAAATTACTTAACGGTTTTCAATGTTCTGAGATCAGTGGCCGATCTTTCTACTCTTTCCAGCGTCTGCCACGACCAGATGCCTCGTATTAGGAGTAAAGCTTTTGAGCTACCTCCCCTCGTTCTATCGGTGGGTAGAAGCACTCGTACGTACTCAATGTAACGCCGGTACAGGCAGGAATGAATGGAAAAATGACACGATTCCGCCTGGGAACAAGTACGAGGTTGGAAGGCAAATGTGTTGCCGGAAAATGAAATCGGTTATGAGTACATAAAAACCGTGCAGTTTTTGCTAGTCAGAAAAAAAAACACCAGCATGAGGTTTGTCTCACCCTCCAGACAGAGCGATTGGGGACATTTTCCTGCCAACACATATACTGGAATAACTTCATTATAATAA
>CAACVS010000081.1:277558-320565 GCA_900660405.1 Pseudo-nitzschia multistriata
CTTGTTGTTGAGCTTGTTGTTGAGCTTGTTGTTGAGCTTGTTGTTGAGCTTGTTGTTGAGCTTGTTGTTGAGCTTGTTGTTGAGCTTGTTGTTGATCTTGTTGTTGAGCTTGTTGTTGAGCTTGTTGTTGAGCTTGTTGTTGAGCTTGTTGTTGAGCTTGTTGTTGACAAGCTTGTTGTTGACAAGCTTGGTGTTGTCACGCTTGGTGTTGACAATCATCTCCTTGAGCTTCTTGTTATTGAGCTTCTTGTTGAGCTTGTTGAGCTTCTTGTTGAGGGGCTTGTTAAGCTTGTTGTCATTGTTGTTGAGCTTGTTGTTCTTGTTGTTCTTGTTGTCACCATTGTTGTCATTGACGATACCAAAAAGTTCTTACTATGAAGGAAGAAGAATCATTCTTGTAGTAGATCCTTCTTCTCATTACAGCCAGCCAGTCGGATTTTCCAAAAGGAGCTTCCTGCTGCTTTCTGGTGTTGTTCATGCTACACTTCCTGAATCTGAAAGAAGTTTCTCAATACATTTCTGCCCTAATTGGTAGTTTGTACTAGTAGAACAGCAGTACTAGTAAAAGTAAGAGTTCTTTGTCTTTCAGCAACAACCTCCCAACAAATACTGCTGGTAGGCTGAGAAGAGTGAGCACTTTGCAATGGTGGTACCCTCAGCTTGTCATCTTAGAATTCTTTGGTTTTAGTGGAGGAGATATTGTACTACTACTAATTCCCATTGTTGTGTTGAGGTGGATTTGTTTGGTGAGTGCAGGTTGTGTATTTTTTTGTGTAGAACCTGGTAGGGTCACTATACAGACAGAACTGTTGTCAAACTTGTTGTCATATGTACTAGATAGTCTTACTTGTAGTAGTACAACATACCTACAAGGAGGGACCCCTAGTAGTACTACTAGTAGTACTTCTTACAAGTTACAAGACTTCATATCATGCTACTACTACCTATTGGAGTTTGTCATTATCATTAGTACTACCATCACCACATACTTGCTTGGTACATAGTATGACTAATAATAATACTAGTAATACTACTAGTAATACTTCCTCTCCTAGTAGCACCAAGTATGTACTGTAGTGAGTAGTAATACCACCAAATAGCTAAGAAATTACCGTACTACAGTATCACTGCTGTGTTGTACCAATTTTATGTGTCTTGATGGCTACAAAATTTGTCACAGTTTAATGTTTCTTTGATTTCATGTGTGTGTGGATTCTGTTCTTTCTTTCCACAGGTACCAATTGTCCAGTAGACTGCTAGAGTCAAAGTACTAATCAACAAATCTATTGTACAGAGTTGGCATCCAAAAAAAGCACAATTGGATTGTGGATTTTTTATGCTCAATATTCGTACATGTATATCAATAAATACTATCAGGATCCCAAAACTCCCCCACATGACTTTACTATTCATGTTTAAATGCCCTTTTGATTCATGTGCTTGTCATTGTTAAGCATCCGTTGCTGGGGACCAGCAAAATTCAGGTAAAGCTGTCAGTTCATGATTAAAACAGTTATATGGTTAAAAATAACAAGGTGCATAGATAATGGGCTATCTTTCTACAATGTAAATCTGTGTTGTACTAGGGCTACAGCAACGGCATATGGGAGCAAAACTATTTGGTTGTTGTACAAGTACGACACACTGGTGCTGGTGCTGGTAGTACTACTGGTAGTAGTACTGAGCATGTGCATTATGTAGGTATTTAGTTTTTTAGTCAAAGTAGTCATTATACAGAAAAAGATAGCCTATAATCTACAGCTGGATCATAGATTTAAATACCAACAACTATATGATATTAATCTACTGTTTGGCTGTCTACAAGAATCTGTACTTGTTGTTATGATCAGTACAACTGGGTCAGAAATAGGAATGGGATATTCAAGTGACATTCTTGGCTTCTCCTCTTTACTTCCAACCTCCAGCAGTTTGGGGATCTTCTTGAAAGATGAAGAGGAATGGCTTGTTCTAGTATTGTCACAGGGGACACGAGCACAAAATAGAGTCATCTACAGCTTGAGCAGCATCTTTAACTTGGTGGTGTCCTTGGTAAATGAGGCTTGAGTTACATGCACTGCTCTTCTAATAACATATAGAGATCAATGGGTTTGAGTGAGAAAAGGTACTTGACTGTTTTGAACAAATTGTTCCATTCCATCTTTGATTTTGAGGTACCTGTCCAGGAGTCAATAAGAAGTTATTCTGCTGTAACCAGTCAGCCACTTTGGTAATAGAGGGGATGAAAATACTGAATCCTTGTATTGTAACTGCAACAAGCAAGCTATCATGGGTTCATGTAGCTTCTCTAACCGCCCCACCACTCCTCCATGTGAACACCAGGGATTCTTGTGTGTCTTACTACTACTAATGAGTCCGACGACGATGAGGATGCAGCACCAGCAGGCTCCCTGCTCCTTGCTGTTGTTGATATGCTGGAGGAATCCCTGACACACTTCCTCTGGCCTTTCAATCATAACAATTAAATACAAAATGCAACGGATACATACGGTACGGAGCTTCAAAGAAAGGAATGAAGGAACATACCATTCCTATGTATCTATTGTAAGGTACTGTTCTTATGTATGTATCATAGGATCCATTGTAAAGAGGTCTAAGCCCCACAATATCACTTGCCAGGAACACGCCGAGAAGGTTCTCGTTTGCTGCAACAGAGCCAACATCCTTCATGGTATTAAAAGCCCCTTATCTGAACGAGAGATCAAGGAAATCCTTTTCCACTCTTTCCCTAATGCTTGGCAAGATAAATATGTGAAAGATATCCTCGAAGATTCACCACAGGAAATAGTTAAATTCATGACAGATCAGAAGGGACTTGCTGACAAGAATGAAAAGAAACAATCGAGGAAAAGACCGGCAGATGATACTAATACTAATGCAGGACATGGAGGAAGGAATACAAATGGGAGACAAAGGAGACGCGGCAACAACAACAACAATAATAGAAACAACAACMGACAGAATGGGTCATTCCCGTTATTCTAAATCTCTAAAACTCTAATCTAGAGATCTAGAGTAACGGGAATCAAGACATTCAACGGACAGACTGAGAGGATGCCAGCTCGATGCCAGTCTTTTCCGGARTTTGGAATCTTAACTATACTCTAAAAATAGGCTCGCGTGCTGACTAAAAAGAGGCACAAATTTTCGATACGTGTGTTAAGTCTTTCAAGGGACGACTGGAAAATATTTTATTCGTGGGTTCCACTCTAAATCTAGAGTATTTAGAACCGGGTGGTTCGACCGGTTCTAAATACTCTAAATCTAGAGTCAAAAACTCCAAATTCTGATGGACTGACAGACCAAAAATTTAGAGATCTAGAGTAACGGGAATCACCCAATGAGAGCCCTGAAGAAAGACAGAGTAGGATCAATGCAACGCCCTGCAAGAAACACAATGGACAACACCTTTGGGGTGAATGTCCATTCAACCAGAGGGGAAACAATTACCAAGGTAATAATTGGAGTAATAATAATAACAATTACAGGGGAAATCAGAGGAGTCAAGGAAATTCGAATGCAAATCACAGCAGCAAGAGGTTTACACCGGGTGCCTACTCATGCATCATGGATGAGCATGGAAATATGAGCAACTTCCAACCGCAGACAATTCAACCTCAGAACTATCAGCTTACCAACAGCTCTAACTCCAGCAATGGGCCTCCAAGCCATGTATCATTACAGTCCCATAGCAATGCCGGATCCGCAACTCGATTCCAAGGACAAGGACTAAATCAACAGTGGTGACATCTGAAAGAGGCTTTCTTTGCATTGCCTCCAACACCATCCACACAATCACCTGAACAGAGCTTTGAATTCTATGGTCTTGATAATGAAGAAGCGCTTAAGAATCCAACAGCAGTGACCTTGCGAGCTCTGAAACCACCACCGGATGTACTACCAGCAGTTATCCTTGTATGCAAAGCCATTCAACACCTCCCGACAATGCAAACATTCAAAGTCTTATTAGACAGTGGGAGTACAATGTGCCTTATTCACGAGCGTTGCCTTCCACCAGGAATAGTCCCCTTCCAAGACAAATTCAGTTCAGTTACAACCACAGCCCAGGGAAGCTTCGACACTTCTAAGTATGTTTTCATATCCAACATAAGATTCCCTGAGTTTGGCAATGGCAAATATATCAAAGGAATAAATGCAAGGCTCTTCTCAGCCCCTTGTAACTACGACTTGATTTTAGGACACGACTTCCTGTTGATGACTGGAATAGACCTCTTCTATTCCACACGCACTATCAGATGGTTAGGCTCAACCATTGATATGAAACCCACARATCACTTCAATGRTCCCCAGCAAATAGCAGAGGCTATGTGGCTGGCAGAGGATGATGAGCTCCTAGATGGAGGATTCTAAGAGTTTCATCTACTCCCCCGAAACTACCGACAACAAGACTGCAGATGTGCAGTCCGATCGGACAGTTATCTAGCAGCAGATGCTGCCAGAGCGAACCAAATACTTGATGCTAAATACCAACGAGTAACTCCAGAAGAGGTTGCAAACCATCAGGAGCATATGAACAGCTCAGAAAGACTAGCATTCAAGGATATGTTAGCCAAACACCAGGAGTTGTTTGATGGAAAACTTGGTCGGTATCCTCATGAAAAGATCCACATTGATCTAGAGGACAATGCAGAACCAGTTTACATAAATCCATACCCAGTCCCTTACAGACACGAGGATGTCTTCAAACGGGAATGCCAACATCTAGTTGATGAGGGGGTTATTGCCCCCACTGGCAATTCAGAATGGGGATTTCCAGCCTTCATCATTCCAAAAAAGGACGACAGAGTCAGATGGCTTGTTGACCTAAGAGAACTAAACAAAAGGATCAAGCGTCCCAAGTTTAATCTCCCCAAGATTCAGGACATCATGAATTGCAGAACACAGTATGATCACTTCACCAAGATTGACCTCTCGATGATGTTCTATTGCTTTGAATTAGATGAAGCCAGCCAGAAGATTTGCACTGTCACCACAACACACGGCAATTACAGGTGCCTAAGATTGCCTATGGGTCTTAAATCATCTCCGGATTATGCCCAAGCATTCATAACCAAGATCTTGGTCAACCTTGATGTTGAAGTATATATTGATGACATGGGGATTTGGTCCAGAGGACCATTCAGCACACACCTGTCTCTGGTAGACCCAGTCCTTCAACGTCTAGCATCAAATGGGATGAAATGTAACCTTTGAAATGTGAGTGGGTCGTGAAAGAATCAGATTTCCTTGGATATTGGCTTACCCCTACTGGTGTCAAGCCTTGGCAGAAAAAGGTGGATGGAATCCTGAAAATGGGAATTCCCCAAAATCAACAACAGGTCCGGTCTTTCCTGGGTGCCGTCAACTATTACAAGTCAATGTGGCCAAGGAAGTCACACGTACTGGCCCCACTAACAGCCCTCACAGGCTCCGGACCTTACATATGGATGCCMCAATGTAATCAAGCCTTTCAGGAAATGAAAGCTCTTCTTGCCCATGATGCTATCAACACCTTTGCCAATTTGGAAGAACCCTTTCATATTTACACCGACGCGTCTGATTATCAGCTCGGTGCAGCTATCCTCCAAAACAACAGACCAATTGCCTAGTATTGGTCCAAGAAACTGAACAAAACACAACAGAATTACACTACAATGGAAAAAGAGCTCTTAGCAGTCATCCTTTGCCTCAAAGAGTACCGAAATATGTTATACKGTGGCTGTATCAACATTTATACTGACCATAAGAATCTCATCTTCAGGACCCTGTCCCAGTCCCGGGTTCTCAGATGGAAGTTGTCCCTAGAAGGTTTTGATATCACCTGGCAGTATATCCAAGGCAAGCACAATGTACTTGCTGATTGTTTCTCCAGAGTGCCCAGAATGGATCAGTGCACTGTGGGGGATAAGGAAAAGAAAATATATGAGCAAAATAAAGGAACAGTGGTGAATTTCAAGGAATTGACAGCTCAAGTGGATCCGAAAGATGTTTTCTATTTGGAGCCCGAACTATATGAGTGCTTGCTCAATTTACCACCAGTATCAGAGATGGAAAAYCCCATAACAAATGCAAGCCTTTACACTTATCAGCTCACGGATCCACAGTGTCAACACCTACTTGAAACTGATCCAACACGCTATGTCAAGAGGAGGATAGGAACCTTCTTTGAGTTAATCACAATATCCACGAATGATAACAACAAGTGGAAGATCTACTTGCCCGATGGCCTCGTGGAGAGCACCCTCAGATGGTTTCACCTCCTATTGGGTCACTGTGGAAGCACTAGACTATATGAAACTATCAGTGCTYGATTTTATGCTCCACGACTCAGCCTAAGATGCAAGCAATATCAGTGTCCGGATGAGTGCCATACTAGATTCAAGCAACAAGGACAGGGACATGGCTTATTACCAGCCCGAGAAGCTCAGCTTTTTCACAATAACAACAAGGTCTCTTTGTTGCTGCCTTCACCTATCAGGCTGGTTTGGATAATGGTCTCTAGTTCTTCTGGTCTGGCMATCAATTGTCTGAATCCATCAAAGTCTGGGTCCCACGTGGAATTTCACGATACGATTGACCATACGACTCACTCACGGCTCACACGGTTCAACGACTAGCCTGAAACACGACACACGAAGAAACAGTTTCCTCTTATGTACCGTACGTACGTACGTACGTACCATCAGGGGTCATAAATTTAGTATGACCCCTGCGTACCATAGTATGTACGAATATTTCTACATCTAATTGTACTACGAAGTACTTAATTACGTATCGGTACGTACGTCCATCTGAGGACTTTCCAGTACTCGTATTTACAGGACAAATTTACCGTAATAGGTACTGGTACTCTAATACCGTACCGTAGGACAAAGTCCGACGAACGTGGACGTTAATACGTATGTACGAACTMCTAGTACCAGTCTTATTAATTTGTACGTTCATATGTACGTACTGTACTGTAATATTTTTTTCGTCACGGCTCCGGAATCCGGAATCAATCAAACGTACTTGTACGTACGTTAGTCTTCGATTTTTGTATTGATAATTTTGTTTTTAGTAGTGACACGAAGCTTCGACCAAACCAATCAGCCCGTCCGATTGAGATGAATTTCTTTGATGAGTTCTGGTCAGCGAACAAAGCGAAGGCTCATTCTTCGCATGTTCTTTATTCCTCATGATTTCAATTCGTGTAGTTGCACTGTGGGAAATAGTAGATCTGTTCTGGAAAATCTGCATTTTTCTCTACGATGAAAGTTTTCAAGGATCAAAATAATATGTTCTGTCACACAGAGCCAATAATTCTCGACAAAAAACAAGCTATGATCTCTCCGCGATTTTCTCTTGTCACGGGTGTTTGAAAAACACACCTCCCTCCAAACAAAATTGTTTTCGGCTATCTTCGATCATTTCGATTCTTGAGAACAAGAGCATCTGCACAATATTATTCTTAAAGCACATATAGTTATTTTACAGCTTATGATCGGTCAAGAGAATACCTACATATTTGTCTCTCTTTCAATCATTGTTGCTATCATTATACCTCGCTCATCACTCAACATTGATTTTGCTACAATGACTATGTTTAAACTAAAGAAATGCTTCGGCAAACGCAAACATCAAACTATTTGCGAGGTGGCCGTCGTTCCCTCGTCCCCCGAACCTCATAGYGCTGACGATTCCCGCGAAGCTTCCAACGAGATCGCCGATACTTCCGAGCAGGAATGCGATGATGATCAGTGTGATCAGGCCATTCACCTGTCTCATTCGACCACTTCAAGCACTGATGCATCCACAATAGACACTCTTSMCGACGAAGAGAATGATGCCCGAACGCCAGATTGCGAAAGAAAACCCGCGGCACTCTCCGCCAACTCCTCCCCGTTGTTGATGATAGGTTTAGACTCAATGGTAAATGTTGTGAGCTACTTAGACCCCAGAGAAACCCTCAATCTGTTGACGATGCCACTCTGCAAGCAATGGCGCCTGTCATATACCTGTGACCAAGAATTATGGAGAACTATTTGCTTAACGGAGCCATTTTCAGCGGATATTCCCAGCTACAGCGCCTCCAACAGCAGCGACGGTTCCACCCCTCGCATTATCAGTTGTTACGATGACATTGACAACGATTCGTCCAGTCCTCTAGAGAACAACATGGACAACGTTTTTGGGGAGTTTCGTTTGATCTTCACTAGTTTCGTTCGGTGCATGAACTACCTAGATCGAGTTCAAAACATTAACGGTGGTGGTGGACGCAAGCTTTGGTCGGAGAGAAGTCACAACCGTGGAAGCAGTCACAGCTTTCCAACCTTCGGTGTTACCGATTCGCTGAAAAAGTTTTTGATCAAAAGGAAAGAACATAACCAGTTGAGGTCGGTAATTGGCAATGGCAAGGGTGCTATGTCTTCGATACCCATTGGTATCTCATCCGATGGTCAGGAAATCCAAGTAAGTGATGCGCATTCCCCATTCAATGATTGTGATTACGGATGCCCGGAGTCCTCGCTATGTCACTGTGTGATTTTGCTGCGAAATATACGTGAGCTCTTTAGTTCGTGTTTCGGTATTTCTCACTATTTTCTTTGCACCGATAGCCCTCTTCAAAGACGGAAACAAAAGTAAAGGACTTGGAGAAACCAAAGTATGGGAATTCAATGATCACAAGTCGACTGTTTTCTTCCCATTTAAATCTACCAAAATCATTTGCAATATACTCGATTGTGAATTGGATGGTGGCACATCCAAACGTAAAAGGGATCCAGATCATGTGCATTCAGGCCCTTCCTTCTCTTTTGGAAGACGAACAGCAACGCGTCACCGGCCAACGTGTGGGATTGGTAGAAGTGATACTGAGCGCAATGATGCGCTTTCCCGAGTGCGTGGAACTCCATATCGCGGTCTTTCACTCCATTGTTTTGTTGGCGCGTCCACTCGGCGGACGGGAAGGAATGCTCTTTGATAATTCCATGGCCGACAGCACCCAAAGCATTGGACTCACGTCTCGAATTGAATTGGCGGATTCTGTTTCCTTGGCATCGCGATGTGGTGGACTTCCCTCCCTCGAAAGAAAAAATCGTGGCAGCAATACATCAAGAAGTACCGGTCTCGCCAATCACAGGTGTATCAATGTAACCGGAACTACCGGGGTTTCGCTACTAGTAGACTCCATGCAAAGATTTTCATCCTGCGAGAAACTCCAATCTATGGCATGTTGGGCGCTGGTAAATGTCGCACTCGTTCCTGCACAAAAGAACATGTTTATGAGAATCGGTGGCATAGAAGCTATTCTGAACGCTATGGAGATGCATGAAAAAGTATTTGATGTGCAGTTCCGGGCATTGTTTGCTCTCATCAACCTGGTGGTTCCCTCCCGGCCCTCCGATTTTGCGATCGATCGAAGCATGAACGGCATGGAAGCAACCCGCCTCGAGAAGGCCGTCCTGACCGAGTTTGGGCCAAAGATCGCCCAGCTGTCGGTCACGGCCATGAAAAACTTTTGCTCCAGCGAGACGATTCTCAACCGCGGCTGCTTGGTTGTGCACAATCTTTCACAATCGCCCGCATTTATGTCAACGCTTCTGGAAACCCCCCACTGCTTTCAAATCCTGGAGTGGTGTGTGACGAACCACTCTACCGACAGTGTCCTGAGACGAAGCGTTTCAAGTACAATCGCAAGAATGCAGAACTACCTCGACGAGCACCCAGAACAACAAGAGCGGTTCGCGGTGTCACTGGAACAGCAAAACCACGAAGTCCTGGATCTGCTTTGGTAAAGACCGATGGACAAAGATAGCAACAGAGTCGATGATTCATGTGTGATACAACGAGACAAGCCAATCCTCACCAGAAAGAGAGCACGAAGGAACATGGTGTTGAAAAGCACGATCGCTCCGCACAGAACTATGTTCCCCAGAATGCGACGCATGGACGGCGTCGTTCATGCACGCAAGACACTCGACTGGTTGGCAGCCAGAGACTACGAAGAACCCAAACGAAATAGCTGGTCAATCTCCCCGAAAAGGTCGAAATCCCCTACAAGAAGCGATGTGCATTAAATCATACCGAATCCAAGAACCCCTGCAAGCAAAAAATGATTTCGACGATGCGCGTTGCCGAGATGGTTTTCGATGATATACGCATAAAAAAAAAACATCCATCTTGATCGTCCTCTCCCAAAAAATAGCGAATCCCTCTCTCAATTTGTACAAACACGAGGGAAGCAAAGAATCCTATAAAAATAAACTTCAAATTTGCTTCTACTTTATGTACATACACGAATYGACGACGATCTTCTTTCGTGCCGGCAGGCAGCGCCGAGCGGCGCTCTGGTAGCACCCACACGCTGGTGCGCGTGGCCTCGGAGAGTGCCAGCACCGCACCGGGCCGCGCCCGGCACGTAGCCTCCGCTTTGTTTACGGCGCGGAGGCACCGCCCTGCTCCTTTCGGATCCCGGTGTTTCCCCCCGCCGATGCGGCCGGCGCCGCCGCCGGAACCCCGGTGGCTCCCCCGGGAAGCGCCGCCCTTCCGCCCGTGCCCGGGGCCTTCCCGGGGGCACCCGCGGGCCGGGGGGCGGTGGCCGAAGCAGCGGGGGTTGGGTTCGCCGCCGGTGCGGGAGCTGCCCCGGGCATCGGCGAGGTCGTTCGGCTGTRCCCCCCCCGGCCGCCCCACCCCCTGGCCTCCCGTATGACGGCCGTCCAGACGTATTCCGTCGCGACGCTCTCGAACTCGCGCGTGACCAGGGCGTAGTCCGACTCCCTCCCGTTGTACTTGACGCAGTTGTGGCCGATGAGGTGGACCTGCCGGAGGATTCCCTCGTAGGTCCGGATGTGCCCCGAGAGGACGAGCTTGCGGATGAGCGAGATGTCCATCGGGAACTTGATCCGTTCCGTGTAGCCCGGTGCGTCGGTCGGGTTGACGGGCTTGCGAAAGACGAGGGAGCTCCGGTAGTTGTAGATTTTCTTGCAGAGGCCCAGGAGTTTTTCGTTCGAGGCGTGTTCGCGGGTGTACTCGGGGTAGCCCGGGAGGGACCCCAGCCGCCGGAACTGGGAGAGCTCGCTGGTGTCCCCGGGTTGGCCCCCGCCAGTGGTTCCAGCGGAGGGCACCGCGTTTGCGGCCTCGGTGGCGGTCGCCGTTGCCTGCTTGTTATTGCTGCTGGTGTTGTTGCTATTGCTGCTATTGCTATTGGTGTTGGTGTTGTTGGTGTTGGTGTTGGTGTTGGTGTTGGTGTTGGTGTTGCTGCCGGTGGCATTGCCGCTCGGGTGTGCCTTTCTCCTGGCGCTGGAATACTGCGAGGCGATCCCCACGCTCTGGGCCAGCTGGGTGAGGTGGTTCTTTTCCCGGTGCGCCGGGAGCTGGCTGGACGGCGGCAGGGGGGTGGTCAGCTCGTGCCGCAGGCGCCCCAGGAGCGCCGAGAGGGTCCAGTGGGCGTCCGGGGGTGTGAACTCCGCCCCGAGCATCGCCAAGAGTGCCTTTTCTTCCTCCGGGCTCGGCGCGGCCTCTTCCGTGGTTTTTGCTTTTGTTTGTGGTTTTGCTGGTGGTTGCGCCGGCCCTTCCGCCGGGCCGGATCCCCCACCGCAAGCCGTGGCCCCTCGCTGCGTTTCCCTCGCAATGGCCCTGGCCAGGATCCCCAGCTCGGCCTCGAGGGCGGCCTCGCAGGCCTCGGCCTCGGAGACGACGAGCCTGAGCTCCCGCACCGGGATCCCGTCCGTCATCCGATACAGGGAGGAGGAGAGGAGCTCCTCGATGGCCTCGGACGAGGCGCTCGCGATCTCGTCCCGGTAGGAGGACCGGGACGGTTCGGCCGGGGGCTGTCCGCCGCTGCCGCCGCCGAGGTCGCTCCCCGCGGTCTTTTTCTTCTTCTTGGTGCTTCCGTGCGGGGGGCCCGTCTCGTCGGGGGCCGATCCCTTCGGGGAAAGATGCGCCGGGCCCTCCGCGTTGCTTCCGCTGGGGGTCTCGCTCCGGGACCGCTTCTTGGTGCCGGCGGCTTTCCCATCGGGGCCCGGACCCGCCGAGCGGCTCCCCCTGTGGGTGGAGGCCGCACCGCTTCCGCCTCCCGCCGCCTTTTTGCTGCCGCCGGAAGCCGTGGAAGCACCGCTGCTGGCCTCCCCCATCGCGGGCAAAGAATCTAACGAAACGGAACGAAACGGAACGAAACGAAACGAACCAGCCAGCCGTTGACGGTGTCGGACGCTCGAGGCGGATGCCGCGGTTCAGTACCGTGGTTCCGGTATGTGTTGTGGGTTGTATCTGTTTCGGTCCGATGCCGCAGATTGTTGGAGGTGTCGTGATTTTGTTCCGTGCCGTACCGGTACGTACTTTTGTGCTGTACGGCTTGTACTGTACTGGTACGTACGTACCCTCGTCACTTCTCAGAAATCAGAAATCGGCTTCTTCTCTTTTTTGCGCGGCATCTTTTTCCTGTTCGGTATCCGTATGTCTGAGTACGTACGTACTATGAGTAAGGTACGTAAGGTTGTAGTACCGGTAGTATGAAAAAAGTGAGCGCGCTGGATGTTCGTTGTTACCGCGGCGCGCATGCCAAATGAAAAAACAAAAAACTACATATCGAAAATGCGTTTTTACGGACGACAGCCAGATCTTTCTCCGTTCAAAAATTCTCCAAATTTTCCAAATCAAAACAAAATTTCTCTGCAATTTTTCCGACCGATGAGGGAATGAATGAATGAGAAAGTGAGTCGATCGAGTCGCTCGTCTTTGGATGTGTTTTGCTGACTCGAACAAACGGGGCCATGTTCCATCCCGTTCTCGATCAAAAACCATCAAACCCAGAAAAGTTCGTTGTGGTCGAAAATCGTAAACCCACGGAAAGACGGAACCTCGTCCATTCCATTTCCCCGGAATCCAGGAAATGAGCGACGACCGCACGGTGTGACAGTTCGCCGGTCAATTCATCGCTAGTGTTCGTTTCATGCCGGTATTTCCGCGCGGTTTCAAAAAGAGATCGACGAAGGAAAGCGGGTGCTCTCTGGTGATTGTTTGTTTGTTTCTTCGTCTTTGGTTTGGCCCGAGTCCATTGTTCGCGAATCGCAACCGGCGGTGGCCCTCCCGTGGTGCGGAATTGAAGCCAGGATGAACATCGACGATCTCATCACGGGTGGCAGGAGCGGAGCCGCCGGGGGCAGAGCGAGCAAGAGAAGGGCAGCTGCGACGAAACGGAAACGCGGAAGCGCCGACAGCAGCAACATCAGCAGCAGCAACAACAACAACAACAACAACAACAGCAGCAGCAACAACAACAACATCAACAGCAACAACAGCAACAGCAGCAGCAGCCAGAACGACGACGACCTGCTGGCAATGGCACTCGGGTCCTCCGGGGTGAGAGGCGCGGACGCGGGTGCCTACGAAGAATCGGTCCTCCGCGACGCCGAGCTCTCGTCGACCCCCCGTCTGATGGCCGCCGGGGGGGACCCGCCCGGGACCCTGCTGGGGTTCCCCCCCCTCGATGCCATGGTTCCCTCCCGGAGCATCCGGGCCGACCTGGCCCACGTCCAAACGGTGCTCCAGAACCTCAGAGCCAGCGCCAACACCAGCGCGAAYGCGAACGCCAAACCCGGCGCGGCACGTCCGGTGCACGGAACGATCGACCGCAAGCGCTGCCTCAAGGAACAGATGCTCCTGGCCCTGCTGCAGTCGGCCTCGGGGGACCCAGAGATGGGGGTCTTTCCCCAGCAGGAGGCCAGGCAGGAGTGGAAGCGGCAGAAATGGTACCGGGACGGCGGCAGCGACGAGGCCGTGGAAGCCGGCGGGGGCGGTGCCCTTCTGGATCCTTCCGCCCACCAGGTGCCGCGTTCCGGGCGCAAGAAGGAACAAGCCGGAAGCACCAATCGGCCGAAGGGGACCGGGAACAGCCCCGGGGGGGACGGCGGTCACGGAATCGACGATTCCACCCCCGAGGGCCGACTCGAGGGGATCAAAAAGGGCGTACAGCAGACGAAAAAGAAGTCGGTTCGCTTTGCCGTCGGCGTCAAAGAGGGTTCCAGCGGCGGCAGGCCCAAATCCCTGCTCTCCAAAAAGGTGGTCCGGATCAAGCCGAAAGCCGGCCGCCGCCGGATATCCATGCAGGAACGGCGGAGGAGGCAGGCCGAAGGACACGACGGTTCCACCGGGGGAAACGACAAGGAAGCAGAACTCRGWGGCGGCGGCGACGAAGAAGACGAAGCCGATCTGAGAGAGCGCATCGTGGCCCAGCTCAAGCAGATGAGGGTCGAGCGAGAGGCACGCAGAAAACAGCGGAAGCGGGCCTGGCGAGAAAGCCGAGACGAGGCAAGCGACGACGATGCCTTCGACGACGACGACGACGACGACGGCGGCGAGGTGGAATTCGAATTTCCAGAAGACAACAACAACAGCAGCAGCAGCAGCAACGACAAAGACAGCGACGCGAATCCACGATCGGCCGACACCGGAGAGTCCGCGCCCGAAGGGTCCGGGCCGGCCCMGGCGTCCGCACCGCCGGAAGCGGTCCAAGCGGGAGGCGGCACCGGAGGGGGGTCCGTGGTGTGCCCGCTTTGCAGCGAGGAGATCCCCGTGCCGGCTTGCAACGGAGCGGCCTCCGAAGCCGAACGGAAGGGACGCGCGGATGCCGTCCTGGCCGAGCACATGAACTCGTGCCAAACCAAGCCCCGGACGCGCACTAGGGGCCGGCGGCGGCCTGCCCTGCCGATGCACCTAGGACGGAACTCAACAACAGCGGCTCCACCACAGCCGCGGCCCCGACCTAGCTATGCCGAAATCGATACTAGTGACGACGACGACGACGACAACAACGACGACAACAACGACGACTATTTTGACGAGGACATCAGCAACAACAGCAGCAGCAACAGCAACAACTACAACGATGATCACAAAGGCGATCACGACTTGTTGGACGAGGACATTGTCATCGACCACGACGACAAGGAAATCGCGTCGGACAAGCGATCCACCAAAGTGACGCCAAAGAGACGAAAGCCGCGGAAACGATCGGCCAACAGAAACGCCCGAGCGGCAGGCCACAGCCGCACCTCGGTCCAGGCACCCCTGGACGACTGGTACACGGACGACTACGAGGACCGGGTCGACGACTGGATCGAGCACGGGCTGGAGAAGATGCCGATGATGACGGAGCGCGACGCCACGGAGGTCCCGCCGGGGGAAGAAGAATACGACGGGGGATTGATCGTCCCCGCCTGGACGAACGATCGGTTGTTTCCCTACCAGCGGACGGGCCTCAAGTGGATGTGGGAGCTCCATCGCCAGCAGAGTGGGGGCATCCTCGGCGACGAAATGGTACGCCATGCTGCCCTTATTTGTGCTGTGCTGTGCTGTGCTGTGCTGTGCTGTGCTGTGCTGCATTGCATACGCCGTTGTTTGTGGTTGCAAAATCTGCGCAACCACTTCTAACCATTGTTTGTTTATTGTAAATGCCGACACTGATGGGATTTGATTCGCACCTCTTGGGCTTCATTCTAGGGTTTGGGGAAGACGATTCAGGTTGCATCCTTCCTGGGCTCGATGGCTGCTAGCCGGAAGCTCAAGGCAATTCTTATCATTAGTCCCGCGACCATGCTTCAACACTGGCTGAAGGAAATGGCGAAATGGGCACCCGGGGTGCGGCGCATGCTGGTTCACCAATCGGGGGACACACCGATGCCATCGTCGCAGCACCAGAGCCTCTTGTACAACACGGGGCAGCGAAAARTAACGGCGCAGCGATTGGCGGACKCGGCACGGTGGCTGAAGCGATCGAGGCAGGACCGGCTGTTCGAAATCATCGACGAGGCCGACCTGGACACCAGAGATCCCTCCACGTTTTGCGGGACCGCCTACGCGTTCGTAACGACGTTCGAGAACGTACGGAGAAACGAGGAGATCTGGACCAACCACCAGTGGAGTTACGTGGTCATCGACGAGGCACAAAAAATCAGAAACCCAACGGCGGACATCACTTTGGTTTGCAAGGTACGTACTRCTAAGCGCAAGTAAAGAGCAGAGGCGCAGCAGAGCGAACCATGCGCTGTATTTTCCATTCTTTGCCTCACCACTTGTTGAGTGTTTCACACCTGGCGTTGGGATCCATCAGAGACTCAAAACTCCACATCGTCTCGCTTTGAGTGGAACACCGATTCAAAACGACCTAAGAGAACTGTACGTGCTTGCGAAGAAACCTCTAGGGACCCTTCACTTCTTCGACGCGCTGTGTCTAATTCGTCGTGCATRCCTTTTCAAATTTGCAGGTGGTCCATTTTTGATTTCGTTTTCCCCGGTCGTTTGGGAACTCTTCCCGCTTTTGAGACAGAATTCGGAACTCCAATCAAACGGGGAGGATATAGCAACGCCTCCCCTATGCAGGTCCAGCTTGCCTATCGGTGTGCCCTCATTCTAAAGGACCTCATCAACCCGTACTTACTACGGAGGCTAAAAAAAGACATCAAAGAAGTCCAACGAATGCCGGGAAAAAAGGAGCAGGTGTTGTTTTGTCGCTTGAGTGACTACCAGCGCATGTTGTACGAAGATTTCCTTCGCTCGGATTATGTCAAAAAGGTGTTTCGGGGCACCGCACAACTCTTGGGAGCGATAACGGTGATGAGAAAAATTTGCAATCATCCCGACCTCCTCAAAGATCCCGACGATGATTCTTTGGTGGAGCCGTTGTATGAAGGCAGGGCACCAAACGAGCTCAAGTCCAATAACAATAGTGGCAGCGACAATGATGGAGAGGCAGACGCGATTTCAGGTAGGTATCAAACAATGATTCAGAGATCTGGGAAATTAGAGATATTGGCAAAAATTTTGCCTCTTTGGAAAAAGCAGGGGCATCGGGTGCTTATCTTTTGTCAATGGAGAAAAATGCTTGATATCATAATGGAGTTCGTGGCGGTAAAAGGATGGAAATTCGGTAGATTGGACGGGAACACAAACGTTGCCTCGCGGCAACGGCTTGTCGACACTTTCAACTCGGACGATTCGTACTTTGGTATGCTGTGTACCACCAGAACAGGCGGAGTAGGTCTGAATCTGGTTGGAGCGGATCGCATCATTCTATATGAGTAAGTATTTGTTTTCATCTCAGTGTCCCTTCTCGCACATTTATGGTTGCCAACGATTTTTGTTTGCATGCTGGCTTAGCCCCGACTGGAACCCACAGACGGATGCCCAGGCTAGGGAACGAGCATGGAGATTTGGGCAAAAGCGAGAAGTGACGGTGTATCGTATGATTTGTGCAGGTAAGGTTCATTCTCTGTGCTGCGGTCAAACAACTGACCGGGAAAAACAAATACTCATGTATTCATAACAATCTTGTGTGTGCATTTGTCTTCCCTTGCATCCCCATCACTGACTCCGTCTTTCAATGTTACAGGCACGATCGAGGAAAAGATTTATCAACGGCAGATTTTCAAAACAGCCCTGTCGAATAGTGTCCTTCAAAACTCAAAGCAACGTCGACTTTTCACGAACAAGGATTTAAAAGATCTATTCAGTCTGAAAGCAGACAATGGAAGCATTGTTGCAGGCAATGATGGAGTGACAGAGACTTCAGAATTGACAAGAGGAGATGGTTACATCGACCCTGATGACGAAAATGTTGTTGCAGATAATCATCATGATGACGGAGAAACCATGAGAACTGTTTTGAAAAGTCAAGGCTTAGCTGGAATTTTCGACCATGATGTCGTCGAAGGAAAATCTAAAGATAAGAGGGCATCTGTGAGGGAGATGGAAGCGAAAGCGAAAAAGATAGCAAGAGAAGCACTACAGAATCTTCGGCAGAGCGTCAATGAGGAAAGCAATCCTTTCGGTCGAGAAAGTCGTTTTGGTGCGGGCAACGCAAGTAGCAGTCTACTCTCTTCCATTGCAAAACGTACCTCCGAAATAAGCAACGCAGGAACATTGCGTACTGCTATCGAGTCAAACCAGAAAGTCCAGCTGTTAAAAGACCTTCAGACTTTTGTGCGCTTAAACGTGCCGACAACCAGCGAAATTTTAGTAAGTAACATTTTGCATGCGTTTTGAATGGGGAATTGCAGTTTCTTCCGAATCAAATTCCTCATACTCAACCCTCGCACTCAACGTACTATTTTTATCTGGAACAGGATGAGTTTTCATCTCAGGTATCAACACATGATGCGGCTGCAATATTTCGAAGGCTATTGAAGTCAATCGCCACGCTTAACGATGGCAAATGGTCATTGAAGTGATTTCAGGTTGGAGCGTTGAGAGATTTATTTTAAAGGCTTTGACAATGCACTAGTAGACGCAGAGGACCAGCATTACCTTTACAGATACTGTAGATGTTATTAGAATTGAATCGTGCAGCGTTGGGTTCAAGCCTTCTCAAACGCCTATTCTATTATGAATGAGCCAGCATTCGTGATCAACATCATATGTCGTCTCATCAAGTTTCTCCCCCATAGTTATTCAGTATCGCCCTTCTCTATTTTATTCAGCATATCCATCAGTGCCCTCCCCCTTTTTATATGGTTTACAATAGAGATATCTATTTGGGATATAGCCTCAAAAGCACCAGTAGCAAGTAGGACTACTAATTACAAATCCCATGCTGGCAAGTTGTTGGCAATATAATGGCTTTAATTTTTTGTTTTCCCATCTCCATTTCTCCTCCCCCCACCTCAATAAAAATCTCCTTGTCTCAAAATGTTTCAATGGCTGTTCCTTACTACTAGTATAGATCTAGTACTAATTTCAGTGGTTACACTCAAAAATTTGCATCAGTGCCCACTGGGTAACATCCACTAGAGCATTTTTTGATACTTTAATAAACTGAAGAATGAGCTAAAAATCTCCATTAGTGGTTGTGTGGGCATCGCCTTTAACTTCTTGCCAGCAGGGGACTTGTACTTAGTAGTAGTACTAGTAGTAGCTAGTGACTAACCTCTTCACCACTCTTTTATTATTATTGTAAACCCTGTATTCTTGCTGGGTGATTCCTGATAATCTAGATGATCTACTTTTTACAGACAGATAGACAGGAATACAGAAAAACACCAGAAATACCAACAGAAATACAGACAGACTGACAGACAGACAGACAGACAGACAAAAAAACAATTGAGAAAAGAACATTTTTAGGGTGCAAGCCTACACCATATATACTATGTACTAGTATATACTACAATATACTTCTACTATAGACTTCCTCTGTCCCAAAATGATTGTCCCCTAACACGTTTACTATTGGAATAAGCTCAATATTTAGGTGATTTAAATAGTTCTTTTTTTAAATTCATCTTGTTTAATAGAATTTAAATTTGTTATGCCTTTTTACATCATGCTTATAGTAAGATTGAAATAAGTTAAATCATGGGTTCCAATGGTCATTCTGATATGCTCGTGTTAGTGTAGATGAAGTATTTTGTAGTAAGGCTATTTTTTGCATTGCTAAGGAAAACTTTGTTCTTCTGTAGTCATTTCTTGTTTAAAAGAGGTGCACCGTACCATTGCCAATACTACATTTGCTGTGTTAATAGTGCGTGAAAAATAAATCTTAATGGTGCACTTGCTCATTTTTTTATGGTACTGATTCTAGTACATAGAAAAGTGTGTAGTAAATAAGGGGACTTTCAAATAGGGACAGCAAAATTGGAGTCACAGTGCAGTCATTGTGGGACAGAGAAGTGCTATTGCATAGGCTCAGCCAACTGATTCCGGATGCACCAATTGTACATCTTTAGTTCCATATTCATACACAAATATCAATAGGACCCCCCAGCTCCCCCATATCACTAGAGTCATGTTTTAAACTGCTTTTGATTTATGTGCCTATCATACTTACCCATCCATTGGGAACCAAGTTATAGCTGTTTGAGCAAGTTGACCCTTACTTTATGTCACTTTATGTTCTACTTGTTTTTTCTACTGTACTTTAATTTTTGACTATCTTTGTAATGTGTATTGTATTGTATCATATAGAGTTGGCACCAAAATTGAAGATACAGTTGTCAATTTTGGGCTATCTTTTTTCTTGTAATGACTACTTTGACTTGAAAACTGAATTGTACTACTGGTACAGCAGGCATGTGCTGAATTTTTGAATCCYACATCATATGTGCCGCCAAATAGTTTCAGTCTTGCAACCAAAAAGTTTTGCTTGCATGTGCACGCTGTAGCCCTAGTACAAGTCAAATTTTTAATCCCACGAGTCATTACACAGTAATTACATGGCCCAAAATCCATACACAGTGGAAAAACATGTAGAACATTAAGAGAGGTTCAACTCACTCAAGCAGCTATATCTTTGTCCCCAAAGGACGCTTAAGAAGTATGGTAAGCACATGAATCGAAAGCCATTTTTAAGAGCTTTTCTAACAGTATCATGGGGGAGTTGGGTGGTCTGAGGGAAGCCCAAGAATAAAATCAATGAGCAGGATGCTATCTCGAAACAGCATAAGATGCAACAGGAAAATAGAGAGGCACCAAGACAAGAAGATCAGAGGGCTGTCAAGCAAAATTATCAGTAGCGTGATTTGGCTCAAACGTTTGTGCCAATGGTGACAATGGCATCCCTGGTGGTGGTAGTTGTACAGCAAGAAGATTATCAGCAACTAGAAGATTATCTTCCTCTCTCCAAAGTCCTCCAAGAGAAGCCTTTCCTTTACCTGGGGAACTATCCTTTGATCATTATCATCTCCCAATCCAACATATTTTGCTTCAGCCAATTGGCATCCCTAGTATTTATGAGGAGAGGGCTGGTGGTGCTTCATCTTCAGGCAGGGTCTATCTACTATGAGCTCAGAATAAGGAATTTCCTKTCAGGCAAGGCAAAAGCTCAATCAAGAACAGCCTTTGCTTCTCTAGCACAAGTATTCTTGTCCATGTGAGCCATCATGTTGTAGTACTAGTCTACACTCCAGCAGTGGTACCAGGATCATAATACTAGTCACCACTCAGCATTCCAATACTGCTGGTGGCGGTGTGTACTAATGCCAAGTGCCAGGGCAATTGAAGAAGGTCGTTGCAATGCAGATCCTCCCATCAGGTATAAAGGCATACTGGTAGACCCCATTCCTGCAAGCATTTGGTGCCTTCCATCCATTGTACTTCCTCTGTCCCAAATCATGTGTCACTATATCCCTTTTTGCTGTCCCTCAACATGTGTCATCACCTGCGTAGGATTGTGTAGAATAAATGATACCACCAGCAATTTATTTTCACCAATAACATTACCACAATTACAAATACTAATGATAGCAGTACCAATACTACTATTTTTCAGCACTACTACTAGTACTAGCCTGGGCTTCTGCTTCAGCAAGCAGTTCATGCCCTGTCTGAATGTTTTCAGCATTACCACAAATAAATGAAACATGCAACACACCTGCACACATCAGACTTGCTTTGCCCATATGAGGCAGTTTATAGTGGTTGTCTCCTCAAACCCCAAATGAAGCTTCCATACAAGCCTGTAGGGATAAAAATAAATTATTCAGTGTCTCCTGCTTGCACTAATTAAAAGCTTCCTCAACATTTGTAATCAAATGATCAATATTCTTTGACTGTTACTTGTATTGCAAGCTTTGGATTGAATTAAAAAATCCAAGATCCAGCACATTAAGATCAGGACTATTAGGTTGTTGAGTTGTCACCACATAAATATTCCAACCTTCATTTGATGCAGCTGACGCAACATCATCCCTGATAGAAGCCTTGTGGTTAGTAGGCTTTGCATTGTCCTCTTATTGAATGATAATCTTACAAATAGGACTGTTCTCAGCTCCTCTAGTAGTCCATTTTTTGTATATTGCAGGCAACACTTTATCAAGCAACATTTGCTTGTATACATTGCCATTAACATTTTGTGGCTTGGTCACCAGTGTCCCTGCCCAACGGTTAACTGAGTTTTTCTGCTGGTGGTGGTTCTTTCACAACAAAAGGCCAAATACCAATCTTTCCTTCAAACCAAGTGTTGCATCATTAATCAAACCTTGGCCTTGCTGTGGCACAAAGAAACATAAATTTTGTCATATAGGTCTTTGACTGTGACATTGACTTGGGCTCATCACCATCTGAAAGAAGACAAATTGTCTGCTTGGTGTGTTTTAAGTAAAACCACCACTTCTCATCATTATGTATCCAATTGAACCAGCTGTCAAACCTACCATTCTCWTCAATGTGTTGCAACATCCACTTAACTTGACTGAGTTTGTTTTCTTCTGTCAGTAGAGGCTTCACAGTTCCATTGTGCTTCTTAATTCTTGCACTAAATTTCACAAGTCTCTGTAGAGACAACTTGGGAATTATCCTGGTAATAGATGCAAGAGTCTTCATATCACTGCCATCTTTTGTTGGAATATTGCAAAGTGGCTCCACCAGTTCTGATAGCAGTCTTCTGTTCCTGCCAGAGTAGCCAGGTCTTCTAMTAGAATCCGCATTGCCAGCAGCAGGACAGCATGAAATTGGATCCACMACCACCACACAACACGTTTCTTGCTTCTTGTTGTAGTAGTAACGCTTCCAAATCCTTTGAACAGCAGTCCTGGTTGATGTGCAATAGGTTCTTTCTGCTGGTTCTATCAGAGCCCTCCTTTGCAAGAATCAGGCTATCTCCACAAGTGCTGCTTCTATTTTGCAAAAGACCTTGCACAATTGCCAGTTTTTGGTTGTCTGTCAAGTTCTTGCTTAGCTTTCGTGGTCGCCCGAAGAGCTTGCCGTATTGGGTCATTCCCGAAAACATATATCTGTGTACTTTTTGGCACGCCCGGCTCGGTTTATGTAAAAAAAAACATAAATTTTGGAAGAGGTGGGCCCACTACTACCAACATTTATGTAATTGACATWTTTTTTTATTGGAATCCTTGACTTAAACATTTCCAGTCTTCCCACCACTGGAATCTTGTCAAATTAGCATGCAATTTATACAGGATTCCAAATTCCAAAAATGGGGGGAAAATATGTAAGTTAAGCTGGCCAGCGGTGCCATCTGTACCACTGAAAGTGATTCCCGAAAACATATCACAGAATAYSTTTTCGGGAATGACCCATTGCCTGCAGTAGTATCGCTTGAAGTACCGCCCATTGTGAGATTACGGTGCACACAATACGAATTCCTGAGCTCTATTAAAATACCACCGAGAATCAGTCCTATTCTTTATGGTACCAAAATAATATATGAGAACGTAAGCTAGAAAATACATGTGCATTACTGCTATTTTTTAACGTTTAAATGTTTCTGAACGGACATGCTCCCGAATGAGCATTATTTTGGTCAACTCACCGATATGTACCTTTCTTACTGACATCTTTGTCGTGCGTAGGTTGTAMATGAATTTTTCTTACAAGATTCAAGCTATCAAATTCGTTGATGGCATATTCGATAGCTTCCGTTCATTGCAAGGATCAATACGAATTATCGAAGAATCGACGAATAGAACAATAGAATAGAACAATATCATCTCCTCCGTCGTACGTAATACCTATGCACGAACACGAATAGCAATAACAGACGTTTCCCACCACAAAAACGAAATTTTGATGGATAAATAACTACTGTTATAAAAAGAAACCACCACAACGAGGCACATTTTTCGAATAGAGATCGATCAAATATGGTGACGTTTAACGAGTCTGAACCATCGTCGTCGTCCATGATGGACAGCGAAACCAACGAATATTCCTTACAAGAAATCGATGCAAAGTATGGAAAGCCGTCGCTTGAACCAGACTTTAGTTATAAAGTTGTCGGTCGGTTGAGCCGATGGGAAGGTGGAAACACGACACCTTACCAGGTAGAGGAAAAAGAGCCTGAAACGAATGTGCAGATTGACCATGGTGGGACAGAAAAGATGTCGTTTTGTGCGTTTATCAAACAGTTCTTCCGACCATGTTACGACTTGACGGAGGTTACAATCGAAGACATCAGCCGTGTAAAAATCATGCACGATAGATTTATGGGAGATGCTCAGTTCAGCTTCAATTATTCCACTCTACTTGTGATTGCCTCGGTCATCGCTGGTGTGGGTTTGGGTGGCGATTCTTCTGCTTCTGTTATCGCCTCAATGTTGGTGTCACCGTAAGTTTTGTTTTTATGACATTCGGAGATTGATTTGAAAATAATCCACTGGGTTTTTGTGTTTGTTCCTAAGCTCATTGCTCTCTTAACACTTTCAATTCAACAAGATTGATGGGTCCTGTCACTGCAATAGCTTATGGCACGTCGATTGGTGACTTGAAAATGGTTAGAATTGCCGCCATCACAGAGGCAGTAAGCCTGGCTATTTGCATCCTGATCGGGTGCATAATTTCTGGATCGATGATCCAATTCAGAGTAGGGGAAGATTGGCCAACAAATGAAATGTCCAGTAGAACTAMATGGGAAAATTTCCTTTGCGGCATTCCGATTGCCTTTTTTAGTGGTCTAGGTGTCGCAGTTGGTCTCTTAGACAGTCAGACTAATTCTCTGGTTGGCGTTGCAATTTCGGCATCGCTTTTACCACCCGCTGTAAATGCAGGCATGTTGTGGATTATTGGACACGCAATAGATGATCAWTTCAGGAGTCAGGGTACAATTTCGCTGTTCTTAACTATCATGAATATCGCTGTCATCATAGTCGCGTCTATGTTAATGTTCCGATTGAAGGAGGTAAGGGATTTTCAAGCATGTACTACCTTGACCAGCTTTTTGCTCCCGCATGAGTAGAGAGAATTATGATTGACTTGTGCGCTCACCGTTTCTGTATTTTATGATGACTTCGCGCATAAATGTAACCATACATTGTTTCGTTCGAAGACACTCCCCATCGAAAAGAGTATTTTCTGGGCAGACCTCGGAATTGCTAGGAAAATATATCACAACGTTGCAATCATTCCACAAATCCAAGACGCCCCCGATGAAAAAGAAATCAGGAAGCGTGTGACGAAGTTCTTTCCGAGGGCCAGTACCATGATGGCATCGATGCCAACGAATTTTGCAGAAAGTTCTAGTTTCTCAGATCCTGCCAGCCAAACGAGCTCACAAAAAAAGAAAGTAGAATGGAATGTAAACGCAACTCCGTCGGAAACTCCTCTTAATACGTCGAAAATGGCCTCGATTGTGGAGACATAACGAACCTAATGCCTGGTGGAATTCATGCCATTATTGAGTGTTTGGTTGTATAGCAATTGGCAAAGGCGTGAAAGTAGTTGCTAGAACAATAAAATGCACGGCGAACTGAAAACGCTKSWGCATTTTAATGCTGAAATGCAGCATTTTTAATCTAGAAAAACAAGATGAAAGTTTATTCACTTTACGTTAGTTTGGTTTGGTACCAAATCGCATATGAAATTACACCGAAAATTTATACGTGATTTGGCCATCCACTAGTGTAACTTCGCCAGACTAGTCCTAAGCCTCGAGATCATCCTTTGGCTTTCCCATGACTTCAACTTTGAAGGTAATTTTATTAACTTGGACTGGGTGTTTAGTCTGGTGATCTAGAGGCGTTTTAAAACAAAGTTCTGGCCTAGTTTGTAACACAGCTGATTAAAAAAATCTTTGGCCACACTGGCAGTTGATGGGCTGCCAACTCCTCCCCCCATGCCTATTGTATAGACATGGCTCGAAAATAAACAATACAGCCATCAATTTTGGGCTATAATTTTCCTGTGTAAAATGTGTCAAGCACACCGATAGACATYATGAAATCTTTTCCAACTACACCATATTTTCTTTGGAATTTTTGTCATGACGTCAATTGATTTTTGGAAATACATTCTCAATGAACATATTGACCTAAAATACCATCCAATGTTGCACCAATACTGCCACTCCTTCATGATGTTACTAGCAAAAAGGCACCTCATTGTCAATTGTCAGACTCAGAGGAGTCCTCACAACCATGTGCTGAAGCTACCATTATCCCAGTGAAAGTGCTTCTTGTTCCAACAATCAATATCTACTTGCCCCCCCCCATTGACACTACAGCAGCAGCACTATTAAGCAACAACAGTATATCTCCAGCAACAGTCCTATCCACAGCAGTATCAGCAACACTAATCTGCAACAGTTTTCCTCCAGCAACAGCAATGGTTTTTCCCAGCAAGAACACTCATTTCCACAACAGTATCATCAGCAACACTAAGCAGCAAGCTATAGGCGCCAGCTACAGCAACCCTACTTCAACAAATCAATGATAACAAAAAAAATCAAAAACAACAACAAATTGATGCAAAAAAACACTAGCAGGGACACTCAGCACCATATTAGCAGGGACAATCAGCAACACTGTCAGCAACACCACCATCAATGCCACTCACCAACATAGTAGTAACCAACAGATGTTCATCAAGGACAACACAACAACCAACAAGAAGGACAATGCAACAACCAGTCAGGAACAAGGCCAACACCATGGACCCTTGTGGAGTCCCAATCTGTGGCCTTTGAAGCTGCCTTWCAGTTTGAATCAGATGCAGAAACTTTGTTTGAGGATGATGAAAGCTCAAGTGATGAGGAGGTTGTTGATGATAGCTACTGAGTCTAATTAAAAAAATCTGAAGCTCCTGGAATGAGTCATGAGAAGGCAGCACAAGCAGAGTTCTTCAATGTGATCACTCAGAGCCAGACAGCTTGGAACTGGGATGATGCTGTTGAACCTCAAGATACTGAGTTCTTTTATTGGAAGCATGGAACTATTGTCAACAGCAGTCTGAACTACCCCAAGATCCCAGCAGGATATGAAAGAAAGGATCCAAAGGTTGACAAAGGAGAACCTGAAGATTGGAATGATGTTGATAACCCAGGTGTTTGGCACCCCTATTATTACAGACCAAAGTTTGAAGCAGGTAATATGAAATACAAAGGTCACTTTCTTCCTGCTGAGTACAAGTCTGTTGAAATTTCTAAACACTTAACTGGTCTTCTGAAGGAACCCATCAGGGAGTAGAATGAATGGAAATTTAATTACCTAGGGTGGAACGGTACTGTGGAAGATCCTAACAACCAGTTTGCAAGTAAGTTTGCTAGTACAGATAACATGTTTCCAGATGAGAGGAAGGGGAAGCTGGATTGGATGGGTGAGCAAGGTTTGGGTATGATGGGGACTGTTGCAAAGAATTGGTTACCCACAAAGGTCCATGGAGAGTACTTCCATCAGAAGAATGCCACAGGGGACTCAAATGGTAAACAAAGAGCCAAGATGTCAAGTCTTGCTAAGCCTGTCACTGCTGTGAAGACTGTACCAGCTGATCCTGACAAAGGAACCAAAGCCTACAGATGAGTTCATTATTCATTMCAAAGCTCTGGAGCTTGAAATTTAGGATCAGTGGTGAACTCTATTTCATCCTCCTCTCTTAACATTTACTAGAAGGAAAGGGACAGGGGAAATGACAAGAAACAGTGGGGAATTGAAAGGAATGAGTCTTGAAAGGTTTATCTTTGTAGTAGTTATGGCAAACTAGACCATGTCAATGCATACATCTCCAGATTCAACATTGGTTACAAATTATGGGAATACTACTACCATGCTGCAGTAAATCATACCAAGGTGTTGGCAATTGCTACTACATACAACATCTACAAAGAGTGCACTGATGGAAGGCTTTGTGATGAGTGGAAGATAAACAACATGATGAGAAATTGTGAGTTTCATCAGAGGCTTGTCTTGCAGATGATAAGGTATGATCCAGTTGAGCAGGCATATAATTGTGCCACTAGTCTGCATTGGTGCAACATTGGATTTATTTTAGGTCAATATGTTCATCGAGAATATCATCTAGCTGGCCAGCAGATCTACAATACAGCCATAGATTACAAGCTATCTTTTTGCGTGTAATGACTACTTTGACTACTAAAAAAATTAAATACATACAAAATCCACATGCTAAGTGCTACTTGAATTTTTTAATCCCACATTTGTGTGACCAAATAGTTTCACGCACGTGCTCAACCAACAATTTTGGCTTCAAACACATGCAAATTGCTCAGTCAAAGTAGTCATTACATGGTAATTAGATGGCTGGTTATCCACACACTGTACAAAATACATATAGAGAGTTAACTAAGGGTCAACTCACTTGAACAGCTATAACTTGGTCCCCAACCGACACTTAACAATGATAAGCACATGAATCAAATACTAGTAGTAAAAATACGAATTCAGTGGTGATATGGGGGGGTTATAGGGGGTTATTGAGTACATAATTATATGACTGTACGTATATTGAGTATTTAAAATGTACAACTGGATCATGTTTTTTGCTTGGCCCACGCTATACGATATCTCCGAGACGTCAACTGACATCAAGACAAAAATTCCATAGAAAAATTGGTGTAACAAGATTTCATCATGTCAGTAGGTGTGCTCAACATATTTTACACAGGAAAAAGATAGCCCAAATTGACAATTGTATCATACATTTGGGCACCGACACTATACAATAATAAACAAAAAAATAGTAAAAATACTAGTAATTATTAAACATGGATAATTTACTCATTTGTTTGCTCCTCCATTTGCTTTGTTGATTGCTTTGTTGGTTGTTTTGTCAGTTGCATTTTTGGTTGGTTATTGGGTTGCTGGTTCTCACTATCTATCTCCTTTTTTTAAAGGAAAAGCTTTGATCCATGGTGTAAAAAGGATGTCCCCACTCACCAAAGGAAAATTCTTTGGCACGTTGAGTGCAAGGAGTGTAGTTGTTTTCCCTCTTCATTACTGTCCTGTAGATCTCAAAGAACCACTTGTGTTTATCCCCAATGCTCATCTCTTGAGGAGGAAACAGTGGCTTTGCCAATTGAGCCAATTCAATGGCCTTTGCAAGATCTTTCTTTTTCAAGCAGGTCTTCTTTAAACAACCAGSATATGTCTCATTCAGCTCCTTGTTGTACAGAGTAGGCTTCCGGTCCCATTCCAATCTGCCACCCACTTCCAGTCTAAAATCAATARTAGGAATTGGACCTGTGGTGAGGGATTGTCAATTATTTCTGGTGGCAGCAGCTCCGGAGCTCCAGGGGGAGGTACTGAGGTATCCATAACTATTTGAATCTTCCATCCAAGGCCTGGATTGATTTGCTGTTGCTTTATTAACTCTGCTGTTTCCCTTGCCTTTGATGCTGGGTGCCACTTCATCTACATGTTGCCCTTTACAATTGCAAGCTTGTGCTTTGGCATCCAGTGCTTGTAGTAAGCACAGGCTTTGGGTCCTTTGTAAACAAGCATCTGGGCTTGATGCCTTGCTTTCTTTGTTTTTGCTCTCCTTCTGTTTAATTTTACCCTCTGCTTTGGATGAAGACAACCAAACAAGAGCGCTCATCTTGGTTGGGGGGGGGGGACTGAGATGGGTGAGCTGTTGGGGTAGTAGTGTCAGTACGCATTCTTATGGAGATCTTTGACAAGAAAATCTGGTGTTTTTATCAGTTCTTCCCTGGCTTGCTTGTTTTCTTGCTGCTTGCTTTTTCAGTACGCTCGTACTCTCCCTCACAGGATGTATTGTTCTTGATCAATTTACTAAGGAGAAAGAAATGAGATTGATACATCATGTTGAAGTGCGGAGAAATGCCTCCTTCACAGTTCCATCTGATAAACTTGAAAGAGAACAAATGTAGCAAGGACGAGCAGGTGTGATACCCAATTACAACTTAACATAATTAGTGGCCTAATTTAGTGATCTAAAAATAGCAGTTGAGGTACAGAGTGTCCATGAGTGTCTGTTGTGGGACTGGAATGCATTGAGTCTAGGACTGGATGTGTTCAGTCTAGGTAAATAGTCATTACATGGTGAAAAGATAGCCCAAAATTGACACACAGTAGAAAACAAGTGGTATGTTAACTAAGGGTCTACTCACTCCAACAGATGTATTTTGGTCCCCAACAGACACTGCTGAACAGTGATAAGCACACCTTTGTGATCCTAATAAAGAGAGAAAGATGGTCGTGTGGGGGAGTTGGGGGGGCTTTAGGTATATTAAACAATACATGTGTATATATACTAGTATCAAGCATTAAAAGTGTACAATTAAATTGGCTATTTTTGAATTGCCACAGTCATGCAATAATTGTGTCACAATGACACAGGGCACTCTTCCCAACACTATTCGCAAAATGTTCCCCAAAGACCAGCAGCTGCTCTTGGGCTATACTGGTACTGGAGAAGTTCTGATGTTCAACTACTATTACTAGGCTACACTGTTTCTATCACCACCAACAACAAGTGAGGAGACCAAGAAAAAGTAGTAGTAGTAGTGAGCCTGCATAGCTATTAGTAGTAGAATTCAGTACTGCTAGTAGTACTACTACTAGTAAGTCTGTTTTCAAATAAACAAAGCATTTACTGCTAGTAATAATTTTTGGCATTGTTTGTTGAGTACTAGTAGTAGTAGTGGTAGTGGTAGAATGAAATTGATGAGCTCTGTACTACAACAGCCAAGGCTGCCTTTGTTGTTGTTGTTGTTGTTGTCGGCGTTGGCGTTGGCGTTGGCGTTGGCGTTGGCGTTGGCGTTGGCGTTGGCGTTGGTGTTGGCGTCGGCGTCGGCGTCGGCATCTGGTGTGTCCATGTCCTCTGCATTGTCCTCATCCATATCATCCAGTTTATATTGTCCTGGGGCCCCTGGAGGGGCCCAGAAAGCGGTTGGATCCTTGCCTTGTTTGGATTGATGATGCTGAGGAGGGGGAGTGGGCTTCTAGAAGAAGGATTCAATTCCACCAGGGGTGCTGTAGGCCTCCAGTTTTGTCAATATTGGCTTGTATTTGTTCTTGCAGTGATTAATGCAAGCACAGCTCACACAGCTCCTTCCTGAGCCCAACAGCTGCATCCTGACACCTTACCAGCCGGAACATGTGAGCATGTGCTGAATTTGGTGCAATCACAGCAGGGAAGAGGAGACTTTTGCCTCTTGTTGCAGCTGTCGCTGTTGTTGCGATTTTTGAGTTTTCTTCCACTTTTGCTGAATTCCAGCATTCTCACTGTGTAGGAACTGGTAGGAGTTCTACACAAAGCAAAAACTCCAGCAGCTGTGTCAAATGACCACTTTCTGACTACAACGCCATGAACTTTGATCCCAGTTGGGGGAGGCCCTACTACTGGTGCCTCCAGCCTCCTGGGAACTTCAGAACCATGACTCGCTAATAGGAGACTTACACTCACAGCTACTCAAACTGGCTTGATCCCATTCCGGTAGTAGTAGTAGTAGTAGTAGTAGTAGTAGTATGTCATAGTCATTATCATGTTGACAGCAATACTGCTACTAGTATTACCAGTATTCCTAGTAGTACTACTACTGGTACTAGTAATGGTGGTAGTAATTTTCATGTTGATTTTTCAAAATTAAAAATGTACTTTTACTAAGAAGAACTCGTCTCCATTTGGTGCTGGAACAAATGGTCATATTCAGAATCCCCACTGAAAACTGGTGTAGGCAGAACCATCCAAAATTAAAAAAAGTAGTATTTTTGATAAAGTTTGGATAGTAGTAGTTTTACTAATATTATGCAGTAAAAATGAAATTGAAAAAAATCCCTGGGAGGCAGTTTTTAGTTTTTCTTATTGGTGTGAGGCTAAATCACGAGTAGCTAGTGAATAAACTCACTCTTTATTGTAAACCACGTAAAGAGCCTATCAGCATTTTAAACCACGTATTATCGTACACTAAAGAGCCTATCAGCATTTCGCAATTGGTACTCGTACCCAACATGGAATATGAGTTTTTCGAAAACTGCTGGAAAACACTGCGCGTCTGCCATGAATTCATTGGTCCTCGTATTGAGATAGATGCCACAGCGATTCGTTTTTTTTGCGTTTGTAGACCTTATCTCCAGACCCTCACATTATTAGTGCCCTTATTAATTTCCTTAACTCATCGACAGAACAACTTATTGAGTGTTGTGTCGAAGGAACGTATGCTATTCTGTCAGACAGGTATTTTTTGTTTTCAAAATGTCTAACGATCCCTTATCGTTCAATAAAAATGGGGCCAAAAAATAAATTCTGACGAAAGTCGCTAAAACAAGAGAACCAAAACTCGACGAAGTTTCAAACTTGGCATAATGATGCCACCATCGCGCTACGCAACATCACAGTGCTGTCGCACTCATCTCCAATGCCTGCGCAATCATTGCATTCCCACAGACAACGGAAATCAGTTCTATTGTCGGTGGGCGATGGAAGCAAACGATAGGGTTCTTGTTACGCCGAAACCGAACTGATTTTCGTTTTTCGCAACCATGACGGTACCACACAACAACGATAATGAGGATTCATCGGGTGCCCTAGCCAACCATGGGATTCCTCTATCCAGTAGTGGGGTCGAATCGAATGATTTTTTCCTCGGAGATTACCGCCACAACCGAGAGATACTGGATAACCTGGAAGCCGATCCAACTGACGGCGAGGTCGACGAGGATCGACTCATTTACGCAGCGACCAAGAAGTTTGCTACAATAAACATGGACATCCAAAATCGGGAGTCCTTTCGAGCCCGTCGTCCCCTTGTTGTTTCATCCTCCGCATTGCGTTGCGACGATTCCGACAGTTCTGGTGAGCTCATTTGTCCTGATACCGCTCCTCAACGCACTACAAGAATGGCTGAAATGAGAATGAACTTCTTTCGTATATTCCAGCAAGACAACTCCTATTTAGAGGTTTCGCGAGAGGAAATTCGACGAGTTCGCGCTATGCATAAGAGATTTGCAGAAGGGAGTGAATTCAGTTTCAACTATAACGTCTTATTGATCATCGCTTCCATCTTAGCTGCCCTGGGCCTTGGAAGTGATTCCGTCGCTACGATTATTGCTTCCATGCTAGTTTCTCCTTTGATGGGGCCTGTCATGGGGATGGCATATTCCGCAACAATTCAAGATTTCACATTGTTTCGCACTGCTTTCATGACTGAATTGGTTAGTTTGTTGGCGTGCATCGCTGTCGGGGGTTTGGTCACTTGCTGTATGATCCCGTTCGTGGATGTCCCAGATGAGTGGCCAACGCCAGAAATGGAGAGCCGAGCCCTTATGACTAGCTTTTGGATTGGGATTCCAGTTGCATTTTTTAGTGGCCTGGGTGTAGCCGTTAGTGTTTTAGATGAGCAGACAAGTTCTTTGGTTGGTGTTGCAATCTCTGCCTCTCTGTTGCCTCCTGCCATCAACGCAGGAATGCTCTGGACGACCTACTTTTTTAATGAGGCGGGAACCAACGAAGAGATTGGGGACGACGCCCAACACCGATTCTTCCGTGAAGGGGTTATTTCTTTGGGTCTGACGCTTGCCAATATTGCACTGATTATTTTGTCGTCTATGATTATGTTCCGGGTCAAAGAGGTGGGTTTCATTTCTCTCCATTTTTGTCCGATCAAACCAGTATTAAAAAAATAAAGGATTCCCTCTTGCTCACCTAAGCGTTTTCGTTTCCTTCCTTTTCTTTCATTACATCGCAATACCGCACAAGAGAGTAAACATAAAGAGGAAGAAGATATTTTGGACCGATCTAGGATTGGCCAGGTGTATCTATAGAAATCTGGCTGTCTATGACAATCCGGCAGATGCTCCCAATCCCGTCCGAAGAATGGCTCGCCGAGTGTCATTATATTTCCACAAGGGCTCGACGAATCGCGCTTCGAACAACGAGCAATCATCTGAAATATCCTTCAGATCCAACGGTAGCAATTACAGCAGTGGTTTTTGTACTGATGTAGATGTCCCTCAGGGGTCAGAAGACCGCCGCCACAAGAAAAATCTTTCTGTTGTATTGGAGGAAAAAAGATCGACGAGTTCCAGCACGTCCGTTTGAACTAAATTAATATCCATTGTAATAGTCAGCAGATGTGGAATCAAGTATCGCTGGAAAAGACTACTGTAGTAATGATCAAACATAGTGACAATGGTGGTGCGTAGTTTTTCTTCAGTGCATCTTTGTTGCGCTTGTACCTCTTTCGTACAGTTTCCCCCGAATTGGATTATTGCATTATTGCTCCCACCTCTTTTGAAACAAACAGATTGTTCTATCGTACCGTACGGTAGGGCACGGTACGGTATTGTGCCGTGAAGTATTGGTACGCCGTAGGGTGCTGCGCCGATCCAAGCAACAAAAATCAAGCAAGGAAAACTACCCTTTGGTCTGTGGTACATTACGTAACGTACGGAACTGTACATCCATCACCATCGATCGGAAGCCACTCACCCATGTTACTGTATGGTAGGTACGTACCGTACTGTTTGCACAGAAACCTGTACTGTAAGGACCTTACTGAAAGGTACGTAGGGGTCGTACAGTAACAATTTTGGACTTTGCTACATAATACGGTACCATAAGTACCGTACGGTACCGTACCACATGGTCCGTACCGCTGGGTTGTCCGTCACGCACTCGCCTATTTTTTTAAGTGTTTCTGTACGCTGCGTACGGTACGATACCGTAGGCTTCGTACGTYTGCAAAACGCTGATCGTTCTACTGTTGGAACGGGTGCGCACTGAACCGCGAGGCACCTCTCCTTCGGTGAGAAGTTAGTGAAGCAATTCCGTACCGTAAGGTACGTACTCGTACCCGCACTCGTAGTTACCCTCAGTACCGTATCGCATCGCATGATATGAAGAGGCCATCTTTGTTTTTCGTACGGTACGTACGGTACGATTCACTACGTACCATACTTTGTGGTAGTCTCTCGTACTACGCTTCGCTATTTACTGAACCGTTCCCGAAATCCATCTCACCGCACGCACCCTCCAAGCAATCTCGTAACAATCGTACTACAACTCACMTACCAGTAAAGTACGGGACAATCGAGAAAAATAAACATCGAGGAACTCAATCTACGGTATTTGCCGTCGATCGATTGATCCGGATCTGCTAGAACCTATTCTATCATTTGAAAAACAGACTCTTGATCTACGACACGTATCGTAACGCAAGACACCCAATCGCAACCATGATGAAAAGCTGGGCCGACCACTGCTCCTCCGACGAGGACACGGATGACAACTTCTCCGTGGGAGATGAAGAGCAACAGAGTGACGACGATGCCTGCGAGGAGACATCGATCGAGGACGACTTTTCCGATAAGGTCCGGTTGCAGGAGCAACAACAGGAAAGAACCTACGATTTCCCCGATCGTCCCCCCTTTACCGCCTTTATAGGAAATCTCTCCTATGACATCCAGGAAGCCGACCAGCTCCAAAAGGCCCTGGTGGACGTCGTCTTTCGGCACCTCGGGGAGCGTATCACTCCCCTGGGGGGACACATTTCCTACGACCGCGACAACAATCGGCAACACCGTGGGTTCGGGTATGTGGAGTTGAACACCCTGGAAGAGGTACGTGATGGAAACCGGTGCAACGCAGCAACTTGCGGCGTTCTTTTACCGCATTCGATGTTTTGAGCTCGCATCATGAAAAGGACCGTTGGCACGATGCCGATCTTCTTTGAATCGATTCTCGATTGGGTTTGTATCTTACAATCCGTCTTTTTTCTTGCCCTTCCCGTCTTGCCTTTGTATCCACACAGCTCAAGATTGTCATGAAACTCAACGACGATGGGCAGGCAAAGCTGGCGGGGCGAAAGGTTCAGGTGAACACCGCGAACAACCACAATCGATCGAACAACAATTTTAACAATCGCCGAGGAAGCTCGCACAATCACCACCAGAATCACAGTCGGGGATCTTTCCAGAACGATCATCGTCGCAACAGTAATAGCAGCGGCAACAATAGCACCGRCCAAAAACCGTACGAGAAAGTTGATGGATCCAAGTTTCGAGGAGGTATATTCAGCAACAAGAACAACAACAACGGCAGTCACAACAACGGCAGTCACAACAACCGCAATAGCAACCGTTCGCAACCTACCCGGGGCGCTGCTGTACCCCGTGAACGGCCTAGCTTGAAACTGGCGCCCCGAAGCAAGCCCATCGAAGGAGAGGGACGCTCGTCCGCGTCCAATATCTTTGGAGGTGCCAAGGCACGCGACGAGCAAGCATGGGAAAAAAATAGGCACGAAAGGGAAGAGAAACAGAAGCAGGAAAAACAAGCCAACGAAAAGAAGTCAACAGCCAAGAAGCACAATAACAACAACAACAACAACAATAGCAACAACAGCAACAAGGGAGATGAGAAAAACCGGGGCAGTGACGACAATAGCAACAAACGACCTACGGGAAAAAATCGTAAGGAATCGGGAGAATGGGAGACAACTAACGCTATGGACAGCAAAACAAAAAACKCGGCGCAGCAAAACCGGCGAAGCAGCGGGCGTGCAGGGGCGGGAGGACGCGRTGGAAAGGACCGCGGTCGAGGGAATCACCAGCAACGCGGCGGAAACAACAGCAACCACGGTGGGCGAGGCGATTCGAGGCGCGGTTCTTCTGCGCGAAACAAACAAAATGAGAAGAAGAACCACGACAAAAAACAGCAGCAGGCCGAAGAAAAGGCCACTGCCACCGCCGTGGCTGCAAAGGCCAACAACAGGAACAACAAGGCCACCGAAAGCGCCCCGAAGCCGGTGGCACCGAGGAACAAGTTTGCCCTCTTGGACGATTCCGATTCGGATTAAGTAAGCTTAGCCAAAAGGAAGTCGGCAGAAATCATGGTTTTGGGAAGGTAGTAGAGGACATAGTTACAGCACAACCTTACAGAAAATACCAAAGAGACGCAGCACAACTCCCAAAACTGTGCCACTTGTGTTGATTGCTTTGTAGCCTGCCCGCATACACAAATCATGAAATACTTGGTTTCTTGATACCGGTATGCGGTCATTTTTTCTAAGAGGCAAACTTGGAAAATGGACGAAAAAAAGGAAAAAATGGAAGCAAACTGGAATCCAACCAATTATAACTGGTATCCACTTGTCAWASAAGAAACTAGATGTATATTGTTGTTACGTGTCTAGCACAAATAGAATAATGATTTAATTTACATGCAACATCCACCGAAKTTCATCACAATTTGGTTCGAAAGGGTGCGATCGTATAAAAACTACATATTTGCGTATCAAGACATATGCCTTCACTACAAGACAAGCTTTCGATAATTRCAACTTCCTCTACAAAACGATCCTATGGATTATTAGGAATGCAATTGTTCCACGACTCTGTACCACGGCTCGATTCATATGCGTTCGTACAACAAAAATGGAGTGATCTTATTCAAATACTCTTTTTGAAGACAAAGTTGAATTCGTGGAATGTTCAGAATCGCAGGTGTGCTATAGACATCGCATCCTTCACTCATAAAGAACATTGTGCATTACTGTCATTCTGTTTGGAAGTACTCGATACCAAAAACGAGGGCTGGACATTGTCAGTCCAACACTTCTACTATACAAGACAATCTATCACTCTGTCGACTAAATTTAGACTAATGGTGTTTGAATTTAGCCGGAACGGCAAGAAGAATCCAATTCCACTGGCTCGTTCGAAAACTCACTCGATCACCTGCGTTGTTCGCTGGCAGCATTCAGCCGCGCATGGCGAGACACAAAGTTGGCCCCCAGCTTGACGTTTCGCCACAAAAAGATGCGGCCATCGATGGCTGCCTTGCGGTATTTCTGGATCGGGCCCCTCGCGACCAGCTCGTTCGGGTTTTCGGCACCCGGCACCAGGCCATGCGTTAGCGTGATCACGTCCTTCCCCTTTCGTTCGTTTAGGAATGCCTTGTCGGCCTCGTACGAGGCCTTGAGTTCTTTCCAGGTCGCCGCCTTTTTCGAGCTGCCGTCTCCCCTCTTTCCTCCCTGCATGGTTCCGCGGCAGTTTGGAGCTCCGCAGCGGCACACGAATCGGTCCCCTTGCTTCGTGTCAAAGTGGTAGTCATAGCTTAGGAACTCGCCCGCCTCGATGTCTCGAATACTGTAAATCCCATTGCGGATACGGCCTTTGACGTTGACGCTCATCACCTTGCAATTTGGTGCGCATGAGTGGTTGATGAAGCGGCTCTGGTTCGCATACACGCGCGCGTCAACATAGTAGCCTCCCGACAGCGCCATGACGTAAAAGTTTGGATCGTTCGGATGCTCTCTGTTCCACACCTCAAGCCTCGTTTCCTTTTCGGTTTCGTCAATGACTTCCCCCACGTATTCCTGGACGAGCTTGTTCTTGGGGATTCTCTCGAGCGTTATCAGTCCCCACCCCTTGCCTCGTTCTCGCTTGGGCTGGCACTTTGCAAATTTTCGCTTGCTCATGCCACGATTCCCGCAGTCCTTTTCGCCAAGGTTGCAATTGATTGGGGTGCATTCTGTCATGATGTGCCGGTTGAAGCAATCCTCCAGGCAGGACGATCCGGTGCACTTGCATTTCTCCTGGTCTTCGGGCGTTGGACCGGGTACCCTTTTCGGCCGGTTGTTCTTGTCTCCGAACTTGAGCGATTGGATGTGTGAATACGGCGGTGGTTTAGAGTACACCTCGTTCTTGATGTCGTTTGGCAGGCAAAAGGGAACGCTCCCGTCCAGTATCATGGATATCGTGCTGGAAGGACGCACCGCGACTGCAGCTGACTGTTTTTCTTGTCCCAGTATTTGAATCTGCTGCATGGCGGTTTCCTTTGCGTGCGATAGAAGATACTTCTCCTTGGCATCCAACCGATCTCCCCGCAGCCCAGGGAGAAAGGGATTCGTTCCACGGCGGCCGAGCCATCCGTTGGAGCGTTGTTGCTTGTCTCCCTTTGACCCTCTCCAGCGACCCACCCCATGGAGCCTCATTAAGGTTTGGTCGATTTTGCTCTCCACTTTGGATTGGATCGAGTCGTTCATGTCGAGCTCCGGGAGCTTATGTGTCGTGGCGTGTTCGTGGCAGAGGACGGCCAGCTCGTGGAATTTAGCGGTCGGTGGAATGCACGTGATATGGAATGACATAGGACAGTATAAACATCTCTACAAACCGATAAACAAACAAACATGTGTGCACAGGACAACCAACAGCAAATGAGGTTTGCAAGATTATTATGGCAACGAATGCAATGGTTTTGATTGAATGATACTGGCAGCATTTAGAACAAAAGGACGCAATGTGTTCTTTCGTTTTCTTTGGCCACTTACAAAGAGACGCCCAGGCTTGCACTGAAATATAGACGTATTCTTCTTCCCCTTTTTTCGAGACGATTTCTGGTTCTTCTTGCCCTTTCGCTTGGCTTGTTCAGCTGCCTTCTCGTCCTTTTCGAGCTGGATCATGTCCTTTTGCGTACACGTCCAGCAACGATGGGCGTGGCAGGTAAAGACGGGGATCCGGGACTCCTCCTCGTCTTGCTCGTCCCCCGCCTCGTTGTCGGCGCTGCTGTTGTCGTCTTTTTCGTTGCTATCCTTGCCCCGGGATCTCGAGGTGGTTTTGCGTGCATACTCGTAGTCGACGTGGTTTAGCTTCAGACACGCCTCGCAAAAGAAAAGGCCACACTTGTCTTCCTTGCAGGGAAAGACGCCGACACCGTCCTCCCCGTATTCCCCGCAGTAGGCGCAGGCGTGTTCCTTTTTATCACACTCCCGGCAGAGCCAGTCGTCGTCGGTGGACGGCGCTTTCGTCAGACCTGCACAGGGGATGTGGAAGATGCGGTGGCAGGGACCGTCGCAGATCAGAAAGTCCGCGGACCCGTCGTCGGCACCAACCAGGCCGCATTCTGCTTCTTTGCACTCGGCACAGATCCAAGCCATGTCTTCCTTGTCAGTACCGTCGGCATCGTTTTTTGTTTCTTTTTGGCTGGTTGCGTTCGTTTCGAGCGCATCTAGTTTCTGCTTTTTGTGGGCCACCACGCAACMCGGTGATAGGCCGTCCGGGGCCTGGTTGCTGTTTCTCTCTGGACTAGTTTCGTTGCTGGCAGCGTTGGCGGCACACGGACGCTTCGTGCTCAAAGAAACCATCTCTTCGTTCTCTTTCTAAGCTGCGCTAGAAGAGTCTCCCGGAAATCCACTATGTAACGATTCCGCTTGCAACGGTACTCGATACTCGAACAGGACTACTTTGCTTCCGAAAAAGATTCAAGATCCGAGGTAGTTTCGTWTGGTACGAAAAAATAACGAAGTACCGGTACGAGTACGAGGAACTGTACTTCGAAATACAGTACTGTGCTTCCATCCCYTAAATGCCGCCTTCATTGGCGCGCCAACGTCTGCACGTCAGACGAGATAAGGCTAGGTGTGTTGTACTTTGACCTTCTACTGTGATCCGAAGTACAGTACCGAGTACGAGTACCAGTACCTGTTTCAGTACTATCTAGTAAGACTCACTACAACTGCTGTGACRTACTAGCTAGTACTAGTACTACTAGTAGTACTAGTACCGTCGAATCGACATGAGGACGATGTTGTGGTGAGGAGTCAACTAAGAGTACTATTACTACTAGCTAGTAGTACTAGTACTACGTACTTCATACTAGTAGTAGTAGCTACTAGTACTAGTACTCCTCCTACTACTAGTACTACTGCTACTACTACTAGCTAGTACTGATGATTATTCTCATGCCATGATGAACAACAACTAGTACTAGTACTACTAGTAGTACTACTATCACTCCTCTGATACAGTGCGTTGACATGTGCTGTACTACTACTAGTAGTACTACTAGTAGTAGACAGTGACGAGGTACTAACTACGTACTACTTCTATTTCTTACGACCAACCATTCACCAGCAGGCTTTGGTTTTCGTCTCATACTAGTAGTACGGAGTCCAGAAGTTGCGGAGTCATAGAATATTGAATGGTAGAATTATCCTCGAATCGCCGCTTTGAAGAGTCATCCATTTCTCAACCACATCAGTTCGTGTTGGCGCCAGTGCTCTCTAGCTCTAGTCGACCCACCTCCTCGAGCAATCGAGATGCTTGTTCGAACACTTCCATCTTGAATTTATTGCTCTCGTAGGCCGACTTGAGATCTTCCAGCTTGCGTAGGAACTCTCCCGACAATTTCTTTCGACGTTCTTCGTATCTTGCGTCGTATACCTTCTTTTCGGTCTCGTACATTGCCAAATATTTCTCGCTGATCGATTCATGATGTGAAATCTGGTCCTGGTGAGGTTTTTTGAACTCTTGCTGTTCCTTGATCACAGCATTTATCTCTTCCTCTTGGACCCGAACCTCGGCTTGCAGTTTTTCTGCTTTCTTCTTTACTTCGCTCATGGTGTCCGCTTTTGCAGCGAGAGCATCGCGCTCTATGGTTTGTTCCCGTTCCAATATCTTGCTGGTGTCACTAATTTGAATGGCAAGCTTCATTTTCTTTTCGGCCAGACATTCCAATTCTGTTTTTCCTGGGGCTACGACAGTGGACTCTTTATCCAAGGTTTCCTTCATCTTGGTTTCTGCTAGCTTCACTTCTTCCTCTGCTGTTTGCTTTCTTAGCAGAGAAGCTTTCTCGAGATCTTCTTGTTCTTGCAGTTTAAGCTTTAGTTCGGTGTAGCGCGCTTGTAGCTCTTTTTCCTTCTCTATTCGGACCGCCTTAGCTGCATTGTATTCCTCCTTGGATTTTTCATAGTACTCATAGTCCTCGATCACTTTCGAAATCTTTTCGTTCTTGCGCTTTTGCTCCTCGATTTGAAGCATCTTCTCCTCCTTTTCTTTCACAAGACCCTCCACTTCGGCCATGCCTGCTTGAAGCTGCCGACGGAGTGTGTTTTCCTCATCGCAGTTCGCCTTCTTCGTCTCAGCCAACTTTTTCGTCTTCCGTGAACGATCACAGTGTGAGTGTGCATATTCGAAACGAGTTCATAGGCAGGAAAGAATGAATACGGTCAGTCGAATTTGAAATCATTGATTGCACTGGCTGGTAAATCCACATCTGATGGGTGGCACCACCAATGTTAGCTATAATACTTAACTCTACTCAGGCAGAGAACTTACCAATTCCATGCACTCCTGTCCCTTAGATCCACAAGCTTCCCGCGTTTGTTGGATCTCAGCGTTACGTGTTTTTGCTGTATCGTCGTCGCGCTTTACTTCCGACTCTAATCGTTTCCCTTCTTCTCGAGCGCGCTTTAAGGATTCCTCGAGACCATGTGACTCAATCGATTGTTGCAATCGCAGACTCTTCTCATCGCGATCACGGGTTTCGACACGAATTGACTTGAGCTCTTTCTCTTCGTTCCGAAAAGTGCTAAGAATAGAGTTTGCGCGACAATCCTTCTCTTCGAAGATTTCTTTGGTCGATAAGGTAGAAGCAGTACTAGTTGCGTTGTTGTTTTCGTCGATAGCTTGCGGTTTGGTTGGACGAGAAGGGGGAACAGATGCCTTACTGCGTCCGTCTTGTAACTCCAATGAAAGGGGAACTGAAGTTGCCATCGTAGACTTTACAATAGTCGACTCAAATTCTTGCTTCAGGTTCTGGGAAAGTGTCAAGAAAAGCTTTGCGTTGTCGAGCTGATCCATTGCTCCTTGATTTAGTGAACGCAGCTCGGTCTTGGCATGACCGAGGTCTTTCTTTAGTTGTTCTTCTGTTTGGGTTTCTTTTTCCAGGCATTTACTAGTCTCTTCATTGGCTGTTTCGATTTGCTGGGTTTCTATGTGGAGCGTCAAACAAGTTTCGTCCTTGGTTTCGACCGACGCGCCATACTCAACGATATCATAACCAACATCCGTGTCCGGGGCGGCAGGGGGCGCTGGCAGGGAGGCGGCTGTTGGTGCGACAACAAGTGACGGTGTCACTTTTGCTCCTAGAGCACCGTGGTTCTTCCTCGACGATGACGAGAACGAGTATCGTCGACGAGGATATAAATCGGTTTTTTGTTGCGAAGACATGGCAGCGAATTATGTTTTTCCCACTTTACTTCTAGCGGTACTAACAACACWTTACTTTTGTCAAACTCCGAATTTCAGAGCGTTTGTGTGTTGCTGATTCCTCTATGAGCTTCATAGAGTTCGAATCGAAGAAGCTTACTTGCTGCTTGCATGTCAACAAGCAACAAAGCTGCGATACTTATTGTTCGCGTCTGTAGCAATTCAGTAATTGCTTCTTTCCAAAAATGACAGCATTTTAAATTTTGATCGTGCATAGGAAGAGTTTTGATCGTACGGTACGAAGCAAGACTCAAAACGCCGTGTTCAAAACGCGAATACGTACGAACGGTAGTACGTAATGATAGTCCCAAGGTCTTGAGCAAGGGC